>JACCIZ010000147.1:0-88120 GCA_025506415.1 Flaveria robusta
GTGATTTCATTGATTATTATAATCAAATTTGATTAGATTAGTTCACTAGTCGTTAAGAAGCATGAGAATCAAATCTTTATAGCATTGGAGGTTGTTATGAAAAGCAAAAAGCTATCCACGCAAGAACTATTGTTGATTAATGTTGTCATATAACTAGTTCCTTTCCTTTGTATTTTACTTAAACTTTTAATGACTTTTAATGCACTAATCTGTAGTTGCATAATATGATTAAACTAGAAGAAATCTTATTTACTTTGTCATGTTAGCTTGATTGAGTTCTTTTTAATCGATCATACATTGTGTTTTCTTGTTAGACAACTGTTTACTTTCATTCCATAACTGTAATGTGATTCCCCATACTTATTGATTTCAAGGGTCGTTCGTGTGTTTTCGTGTTCGGTTTTGGATTTTTTCAAACAATAGGCTCTATGTTTCATTTTTGATTAATTAGTGTGATTTCATTGATTATTATAATCAAATTTGATTAGATTAGTTCACTAGCACGTTAAGAAGGCATGAGAATCAAATCTTTATAGCATTGGAGGTTGTTATAAAAGCAAAAAGCTATCAACGCAGAACTATTGTTGATTAATGTTGTCATATAACTAGTTCATTTCCCTTGTATTTTACTTAAACTTTAATGAATACTTTAATGCACTAATCTGTAGTTGTATAATATGATTAAACTAGAAGAAAATCTTATTTACTTTGTCATATTAACTTGATTGAGTTCTTTTTAATCAATCATACATTGTGTTTCTTCTTTGACAACTGTTTACTTTCATTCCAACACTGTAATGTGATTCTCCATACTTATTGATTTCAAGGGTCGTTCGTGTGGTTTCGCGTTCGGTTTTTGTTTTGTTCAAACAATAGGCTCTATGTTTTATTTTTGATTAATTAGTGTGATTCCATTGATTATTATAATCAAATTTGATTAGATTAGTTCACTAGTGCGTTAAGAAGGCATGAGAATCAAATCTTTATAGCATTGGAGGTTGTTATTAAATGCGAAAAGCAATTGACGCTAGAACTATTGTTGATTAATTCTGTAGTATAACTAGTTTCTTTGCCATGTATTTACTTAAACCTTCGTGAATACTCTAATCCACTAATATGTAGTTGCACAATTTGATTAAACTACAAGAAAATCTTATTTAATTTGTCATGTTAGCTTGATTGAGTTATTTTTAATCGATCATACGTTGTGTTACTTGTTTGACAACTGTTTACTTTTATTCCATCACTGTAATGTGATTCTCCATTCTTATTGATTTCAAGGGTCTTTCGTGTAGTTTCGTGTTTGGTTTTTGTTTTGTTCAAACAATAGGCTCTATGTTTCATTTTTTATTAATTAGTGTGATTCGATTGATTATTATAATCAACTTTGATTAGATTAGTTCAGTAGTGCGTTAAGAAGGCATGAGAATCAAATCTTTATAGCATTGGAGGATTTATGAGAAACGAAAAGCTGTCCACGCGAGAACTATTGTTGATTATGTTGTCGTATAACTAGTTACTTTCCCATGTATTTTACTTAAACTTTCGTGAATACTCTAATCTACTAATCTGTACTTGCACAATTTGATTAAAGTACAAGAAAATCTTATTTATTTTGTCAAATTAGCTTGATTAAGTTCTTTTTAATCGATCATACTTTGTGTTTTTTGTTTGACAACTGTTCCTTTCATTCCATCACTTTAATGTTATTCTCGATTCTTATTGATTTCAAGGTCGTTCGTGTGGTTTCGTGTTCGGTTTTTGGTTTTGTTCAAACAATACGCTCTATGTTTCATTTTTGATTAATTAGTGTGATTCCATTGATATTATAATCAAATTTGATTAGATTAGTTTAGTACTGCGTTAAAAAGGCATGACAATCAACTATTTATTGCATTGGAGGATATTATTAAAAGCGAAAAGCTATTCACGCGAGAACTATTGTTGATTAATTTTGTAGTATACTAGTTTCTTTCCCATGTATTTACTTAAACTTTCGTGAATACTCTAATCCACTAATATGTAGTTGCACAACTTGATTAAACTACAAGAAAATCTTATTTAATTGGTCATGTTAGCTTGATTGAGTTATTTTTAATCGATCATACGTTGTGTTACTTGTTTGACAACTGTTTACTTTTATTCCATCACTGTAATGTGATTCTCCATTCTTATTGATTTCAAGGGTCCTTCGTGGGGTTTCGTGCTCGGTTTTGGTTTTGTTAAACTATAGGATCTATGTTTCATTTTAGATTAATAAGTGTGATTCAATTTATTATTATAATCAAATTTGATTAGATCAGTTCAGTAGTGTGTTAAGAAAGGATGAGAATCAAATCTTTATAGCATTGGAGGATGTTATGTAAAGCGAAAAGCTATCCACGCGAGAGCTATTGTTGATTAATGTTGTCGTATAACTAGTTCCGTTCCTATGTATTTTACTTAAACTTTCGTGAATACTTTAATGCAATAATCTATAGTTGCATAATATGATTAAACTAGAAGAAATCTTATTTACTTTGTCATGTTAGCTTTGAGTTTTCTTTTAATCGATCATACATTGGTTTCTTGTTTAACAACTGTTTACTTTCATTCCATACTGTAATGTGATTCTCCATACTTATTGATTTCAAGGGTCGTTCGTGTGTTTTCGTGTTCGGTTTTGGGTTTTGTTCAAACAATAGGCTCTATGTTTCATTTTTGATTAATTAGTGTGATTCCATTGATTATTATAATCAAATTTGATTAGATTAGTTCACTAGCGCGTTAAGAAGGCATGAGAATCAAATCTTTATAGCATCGGAGGTTGTTATGAAAAGCAAAAAGCTATCCACGCAAGAACTATTGTTGATTAATGTTGTCATATAACTAGTTCCTTTCCCTTGTATTTTACTTAAACTTTAATGAATACTTTAATGCACTAATCTGTAGTTGCATAATATGATTAAACTAGAAGAAAATCTTATTTACTTTGTCATATTAACTTCATTAAGTTCTTTTTAATCAATCATACATTGTGTTTCTTCTTTGACAACTGTTTACTTTCATTCCAACACTGTAATGTGATTCTCCATACTTATTGATTTCAAGGGTCGTTCGTGTGGTTTCGTGTTCGGTTTTGGTTTTGTTCAAACAATAGGCTCTATGTTTTATTTTTGATTAATTAGTGTGATTCCATTGATTATTATAATCAAATTTGATTAGATTAGTTCACTAGTGCGTTAAGAAGACATGAGAATCAAATCTTTATAGCATTTGAGTTGTTATTAAATGCGAAAAGCTATTCACGCGAGAACTGTTGTTGATTAATTCTGTAGTATAACTAGTTTTCTTTCCATGTATTTACTTAACCTTCGTGAATACTCTAATCCACTAATATGTAGTTGTACAATTTGATTAAACTACAAGGAAATCTTATTTAATTTGTCATGTTAGCTTGATTGAGTTATTTTTAATCGATCATACGTTGTGTTACTTGTTTGACAACTGTTTACTTTTGTTCCATCACTGTAATGTGGTTCTCCATTCTTATTGATTTCAAGGGTCCTTCGTGTGTTTCGTGCTCTGTTTTGGTTTTGTTAAACTATAGGATCTATGTTTCATTTTAGATTAATTAGTGTGATTCAATTATTATTATAATCAAATTTGATTAGATTAGTTTCAGTAGTGTTAAGAAAGCATGAGAATCAAATCTTTATAGCATTAGAGGATGTTATGTAAAGCGAAAAGCTATCCACGCGAGAGCTATTGTTGATTAATGTTGTCGTATAACCAGTTCCTTTCCTATGTGTTTTACTTAAACTTTTGTTAATACTTTAATGCACTAATGTATAGTTGCATAATATGATTAAACTAGAAGAAAATCTTATTTACTTTGTCATATTAGCTTGATTGAGTTCTTTTTAATCGATCATACATTGTGTTTCTTCTTTGACAACTGTTTACCTTCATTCCATCACTTTCATGTTATTCTCGATTCATATTGATTTCAAGGGTCGTTCGTTTGGTTTCGTGTTTGGTTTTGGTTTTGTTCAAACAATAGGCTCAATGTTTCATTTTTGATTAATTAGTGTGATTTCATTGATTATTATAATCAAATTTGATTAGATTAGCTTAGTAGTGCATTAAGAAGGCATGAGAATCAAATCTTTATACATTGGAGATTGTTATGAAAAGCGAAAGCAATTCACAGAACTATTGTTAATTAATGTTGTAGTATAACTAGTTTTTTTCCCATGTATTTACTTAAACTTTCATGAACACTTTAATGCACTAATCTGTAGTTGTATAATATGATTAAACTAGAAGAAAATCTTATTTACTTTGTCATGTTAGCTTGATTGAGTTCTTTTTAATCGATCATACATTGTGTTTCTTGTTTACAACTGTTTACTTTCATTCCATCACTGTAATGTGATTCTCCATACTTATTGATTTCAAGGGTCGTTCGTGTGGTTTCGTGTTCGGTTTTGGTTTTGTTCAAACAATAGGCTCTATGTTTCATTTTTGATTAATTAGTGTGATTCCATTGATTATTATAATCAAATTTGATTAGATTAGTTCACTAGTGCGTTAAGAAGGCATGAGAATCAAATCTTTATAGCATTGGAGGTTGTTATGAAAAGCAAAAAGCTATCCACGCAAGAACTATTGCTGATTAATGTTGTCGTATAACTAGTTCCTTTCCCTTGTATTTTACTTAAACTTTTATTAATACTTTAATGCACCGATCTGTAGTTGCATAATACGATTAAACTAGAAGAAAATCTTATTACTTTGTCATATTAACTTGATTGAGTTCTTTTTAATCGATCATACATTGTGTTTCTTCTTTGACAACTGTTTACTTTCATTCCATCACCGTAATGTGATTCTCCATACTTATTGATTTCAAGGGTCGTTCGTGTGGTTTCGTGTTCGGTTTTGGTTTTCTTCAAACAATAGGATCTGTGTTTCATTTTTTATTAATTAGTGTGATTCCACTGATTATTATAATCAAATTTGATTAGATTAGTTCACTAGTGCGTTAAGAAGGCAGGGGAATCAAATCTTTATAGCATTGGAGGTTGTTATGAAAAGCGAAAAGCTATCACACGAGAACTATTGTTGATTAATGTTGTAGTATAACTAATTTCTTTCCCATGTATTTACTTAAACTTTCGTGAATACTCTAATCCACTAACATATAGTTGCACAATTCGATTAAACTACAAGAAAATCATATTTACTTTGTCATGTTAGCTTGATTGAGTTATTTTTATTCGATCATATGTTGTGTTTCTTGTTTGATAACTGTTTACTTTCATTCCATCACTTTAATGCTATTCTCGATTCTTATTGATTTCAAGGGTCGTTCGTGAGGTTTCGTGTTCTTTTTTGGTTTTGTTCAAACAATTAGCTCTATGTTTCTTTTTTGATTAATTCGAGTGATTCGACTAATTATTATAATCAAATTTGATTAGATTAGTTCACTAGTGCGTTAAGAAGGCATGAGAATCAAATCTTTATAGCATTGGAGGATGTTATGAAAAGCGAAAGGCTATTCACGCGAGAACTAATGTTGATTAATGTTGTCGTATAACTAGTTACTTTCCCATGTATTTACTTAAAATTTCGTGAATACTCTAATCCACTAATATACAGTTGCACAATTCGATTAAACTACAAGAGAATCATATGTACTTTGTCATGTTAGCTTGATTGAGTTATTTTTAATCGATCATATGTTGTGTTTCATGTTTGATAACTGTTTACTTTCATTCTATCACTGTAATGTGATTCTCCATTCTTATTGATTTAAAGGGTCTTTCATGTGGTTGCGTGTTTGGTTTTGGTTTTGTTCAAACAATAGGCTCTATGTTTCATTTTTTATTAATTAGTGTGATTCCATTCATTATTATAATCAAATTTGATTAGATTAGTTCAGTAGTTTGTTAAGAAGGAATGAGAATCAAATCTTTATAGCATTGGACTTTGTTATGAAAAGCGAAAAGTTTTCCACGCGAAAACTATTGTTGATTAATGTTGTCGTATAACTAGTTCCTTTCCCTTGTATTTTACTTAAACTTTCATGAATACTTTAATTCACTAATCTGTAGTTGCATAATATGATTAAACTAGAAGAAAAAGTTATTGACTTTGTCATATTAACTTGATTGAGTTTTTTTTAATCGATCATACATTGTGTTTCTTCTTTGACAACTATTTACTTTCATTCCATCGCTGTAATGTGATTCTCCATACTTATTGATTTCAAGGGTCGTTCGTGTGGTTTCGTGTTCGGTTTTTGTTTTGTTCAAACAATAGGCTCTATGTTTTATTTTTGATTAATTAGTGTGATTCCATTGATTATTATAATCAAATTTGATTAGATTAGTTCACTAGCGCGTTAAGAAGGCATGAGAATCAAATCTTTATAGCATTGGAGGTTGTTATGAAAAGCAAAAAGTTATCCACCAAGAACTATTTTGATTAATGTTGTCGTATAACTAGTTCCTTTCCCTTGTATTTTACTTAAACTTTCATGAATACTTTAATTCACTAATCTGTAGTTGCATAATTTGATTAAACTAGAAGAAAATCTTATTGACTTTGTCATATTACTTGATTGAGTTCTTTTAAATCGATCATACATTGTGTTTCTTCTTTGACAACTGTTTACTTTCATTCCATCACTGTAATGTGATTCTCCATACTTATTGATTTCAAGGGTCGTTCGTGTGGTTTCGTGTTCGGTTTTGGTTTTGTTCAAACAATAGGCTTTATGTTTTATTTTTGATTAATTAGTGTGATTACACTGATTATTATAATCAAATTTGATTAGATTAGTTCACTAGTGCGTTAAGAAGGCAGGGGAATCAAATCTTTATAGCATTGGAGGTTGTTATGAAAAGCGAAAAGCTATCACACGAGAACTATTGTTGATTAATGTTGTAGTATAACTAATTTCTTTCCCATGTATTTACTTAAACTTTCGTGAATACTCTAATCCACTAACATATAGTTGCACAATTCGATTAAACTACAAGAAAATCATATTTACTTTGTCATGTTAGCTTGATTGAGTTATTTTTATTCGATCATATGTTGTGTTTCTTGTTTGATAACTGTTTACTTTCATTCCATCACTTTAATGCTATTCTCGATTCTTATTGATTTCAAGGGTCGTTCGTGAGGTTTCGTGTTCTTTTTTGGTTTTGTTCAAACAATTAGCTCTATGTTTCTTTTTTGATTAATTCGAGTGATTCGACTGATTATTATAATCAAATTTGATTAGATTAGTTCACTAGTGCGTTAAGAAGGCATGAGAATCAAATCTTTATAGCATTGGAGGTTGTTATGAAAAGCGAAAGGCTATTCACGCGAGAACTAATGTTGATTAATGTTGTAGTATAACTAGTTTTTTTCCCATGTATTTACTTAAAATTTCGTGAATACTCTAATCCACTAATATACAGTTGCACAATTCGATTAAACTACAAGAAATCATATTACTTTGTCATGTTAGCTTGATTGAGTTATTTTTAATCGATCATATGTTGTGTTTCGTGTTTGATAACTGTTTACTTTCATTCCATCACTGTAATGTGATTCTCCATTCTTATTGATTTAAAGGGTCTTTCATGTGGTTGCGTGTTTGGTTTTGGTTTTGTTCAAACAATAGGCTCTATGTTTTATTTTTTATTAATTAGTGTGATTCCATTCATTATTATAATCAAATTTGATTAGATTAGTTCAGTAGTTTGTTAAGAAGGCATGAGAATCAAATCTTTATAGCATTGGACTTTGTTATGAAAACCGAAAAGTTTTCCACGAGAAAACTATTGTTGATTAATGTTGTCGTATAACTAGTTCCTTTCCCTTGTATTTTACTTAAACTTTCATGAATACTTTAATTCACTAATCTGTAGTTGCATAATATGATTAAACTAGAAGAAAATGTTATTGACTTTGTCATATTAACTTGATTGAGTTTTTTTTAATCGATCATACATTGTGTTTCTTCTTTGACAACTATTTACTTTCATTCCATCACTGTTATGTGATTCTCCATACTTATTGATTTCAAGGGTCGTTCGTGTGGTTTCGTGTTCGGTTTTGGTTTTGTTCAAACAATAGGCTCTATGTTTCATTTTTTATTAATTAGTGTGATTCCATTGATTATTATAATCAAATTTGATTAGATTAGTTCACTAGCGCGTTAAGAAGGCATGAGAATCAAATCTTTATAGCATTGGAGGTTGTTATGAAAAGCAAAAAGTTATCCACGCAAGAACAATTTTTGATTAATGTTGTCGTATAACTAGTTCCTTTCCCTTGTATTTTACTTAAACTTTCATGAATACTTTAATTCACTAATCTGTAGTTGCATAATATGATTAAACTAGAAGAAAATCTTATTGACTTTGTCATATTAACTTGATTGAGTTCTTTTTAATCGATCATACATTGTGTTTCTTCTTTGACAACTATTTACTTTCATTCCATCACTGTAATGTGATTCTCCATACTTATTGATTTCAAGGGTCGTTCGTGTGGTTTCGTGTTCGGTTTTGGTTTTGTTCAAACAATAGGCTTTATGTTTTATTTTTGATTAATTACTGTGATTCCACTGATTATTATAATCAAATTTGATTAGATTAGTTCACTAGTGCGTTAAGAAGGCAGGGGAATCAAATCTTTATAGCATTGGAGGTTGTTATGAAAAGCGAAAAGCTATCACACGAGAACTATTGTTGATTAATGTTGTAGTATAACTAATTTCTTTCCCATGTATTTACTTAAACTTTCGTGAATACTCTAATCCACTAATATACAGTTGCACAATTCGATTAAACTACAAGAAAATCATATGTACTTTGTCATGTTAGCTTGATTGAGTTATTTTTAATCGATCATATGTTGTGTTTCGTGTTTGATAACTGTTTACTTTCATTCCATCACTGTAATGTGATTCTCCATTCTTATTGATTTAAAGGGTCTTTCATGTGGTTGCGTGTTTGGTTTTGGTTTTGTTCAAACAATAGGCTCTATGTTTCATTTTTGATTAATTAGTGTGATTCCATTGATTATTATAATCAAATTTGATTAGATTAGTTCACTAGTGCGTTAAGAAGGCATGAGAATCAAATCTTTATAGCATTGGACTTTGTTATGAAAAGCGAAAAGTTTTCCACGCGAAAACTATTGTTGATTAATGTTGTCGTATAACTAGTTCCTTTCCCTTGTATTTTACTTAAACTTTCATGAATACTTTAATTCACTAATCTGTAGTTGCATAATATGATTAAACTAGAAGAAAATCTTATTGACTTTGTCATATTAACTTGATTGAGTTCTTTTTATCGATCATACATTGTGTTTCTTCTTTGACAACTATTTACTTTCATTCCATCACTGTAATGTGATTCTCCATACTTATTGATTTCAAGGGTCGTTCATGTGGTTTCGTGTTCGGTTTTGGTTTTGTTCAAACAATAGGCTTTATGTTTTATTTTTGATTAATTAGTGTGATTCCACTGATTATTATAATCAAATTTGATTAGATTAGTTCACTAGTGCGTTAAGAAGGCAGGGGAATCAAATCTTTATAGCATTGGAGGTTGTTATGAAAAGCGAAAAGCTATCACACGAGAACTATTGTTGATTAATGTTGTAGTATAACTAATTTCTTTCCCATGTATTTACTTAAACTTTCGTGAATACTCTAATCCACTAACATATAGTTGCACAATTCGATTAAACTACAAGAAAATCATATTTACTTTGTCATGTTAGCTTGATTGAGTTATTTTTAATCGATCATATGTTGTGTTTCTTGGTTGATAACTGTTTACTTTCATTCCATCACTTTAATGCTATTCTCGATTCTGATTGATTTCAAGGGTCGTTCGTGAGGTTTCGTGTTCGTTTTTGGTTTTGTTCAAACAATTGGCTCTATGTTTCTTTTTTGATTAATTCGAGTGATTATTATAATCAAATTTGATTAGATTAGTTCACTAGTGCGTTAAGAAGGCATGAGAATCAAATCTTTATAGCATTGGAGGTTGTTATGAAAAGCGAAAGGCTATTCACGCGAGAACTAATGTTGATTAATGTTGTAGTATAACTAGTTTTTTTCCCATGTATTTACTTAAAATTTCGTGAATACTATAATCCACTAATATACAGTTGCACAATTCGATTAAACTACAAGAAAATCATATGTACTTTGTCATGTTAGCTTGATTGAGTCATTTTTAATCGATCATATGTTGTGTTTCGTGTTTGATAACTGTTTACTTTCATTCCATCACTGTAATGTGATTCTCCATTCTTCTTGATTTAAAGGGTCTTTCATGTGGTTGCGTGTTTGGTTTTGGTTTTGTTCAAACAATAGGCTCTATGTTTCATTTTTGATTAATTAGTGTGATTTCATTGATTATTATAATCAAATTTGATTAGATTAGTTCAGTAGGGCGTTAAGAAGGCATGAGAATCAAATCTTTATAGCATTGGACTTTGTTATGAAAAGCGAAAAGCTTTCCACGCGAGAACTATTGTTGATTAATGTTGTCGTATAACTAGTTCCTTTCCCTTGTATTTTACTTAAACTTTCATGAATACTTTAATTCACTAATCTGTAGTTGCATAATATGATTAAACTAGAAGAAAATCTTATTGACTTTGTCATATTAACTTGATTGAGTTCTTTTTAATCGATCATACATTGTGTTTCTTCTTTGACAACTATTTACTTTCATTCCATCACTGTAATGTGATTCTCCATACTTATTGATTTCAAGGGTCGTTCGTGTGGTTTCGTGTTCGGTTTTGGTTTTGTTCAAACAATAGGATTTGTGTTTCATTTTTTATTAATTAGTGTGATTCCATTGATTATTATAATCAAATTTGATTAGATTAGTTAAGTAGTACGTTAAGAAGGCATGAGAATCAAATCTTTATAGCATTGGAGGATGTTATGAGAAACGAAAAGCTGTCCACGCGAGAACTATTGTTGATTAATGTTGTCGTATAACAAGTTACTTTCCCATGTATTTTACTTAAACTTTCGTGAATACTCCAATCAACTAATCTGTAGTTGCACAGTTTGATTAAAGTACAAGAAAATCTTATTTATTTTGTCATATTAGCTTGATTGAGTTCTTTTTAATCGATCATACTTTGTGTTTTTTGTTTGACAATTGTTTACTTTCATTCCATCACTTTAATGTTATTCTCGATTCTTATTGATTTCAAGGGTTCTTCGTGTGGTTTCGTGTTCGGTTTTGGTTTTGTTCAAACAATAGGCTTTATGTTTTATTTTTGATTAATTAGTGTGATTCCATTGATATTATAATCAAATTTGATTAGATTAGTTCAGTAGTGCTTTAAAAAGGCATGACAATCAAATCTTTATAGCATTGGAGGTTGTTATTAAAAGCGAAAAGCTATCCACGCTAGAACTATTATTGATTAATGTTGTCCTATAACTAGTTACTTTCCCTTTTATTTTACTTAAACTTTCGTGAATACTCTAATCCACTAATCTGTAGTTGCACAATTTGATTAAACTACTAGAAAATCTTATTTGTTTTGTCATATTAGCTTGATTGAGTTCTTTTTAATTGGTCATACTTTTTTTTTTTGACAACTGTTTACTTTCATTCCATCACTTTAGTGTTATTCTCGATTCTTATTGATTTCAAGGGACGTTCGTGTGGTTTCGTGTTTGGTTTTGGTTTTGTTCAAACAATAGGCTGTATATTTTATTTTTTTTTAATTAGTGTGGTTCCATTGATTATTATAATTAAATTTGATTAGATTAGTTCAGTAGTGCGTTAAGAAGGCATGCGAATCAAATCTTTATAGTATAGGAGGATGTTATGAAAAGCAAAATTCTATCCACGCCAGAACTATTGTTGATTAATGTTGTCGTATAACTAGTTCCTTTCCCATGTATTTACTTAAACTTTCGTGAATACTCTAATCCACTAACCCGTTGTTGCCCAATTTGATTAAACTACAAGAAAATCTTATTTATTTTGTCATATTAGCTTGATTGAGTTCTTTTTAATCAATCATACATTGTGTTTCTTCTTCAACAACTGTTTACTTTCATTCCATCACTGTAATGTGATTCTCCATTCTTATTGATTTCAAATGTCGTTCGCGTGGTTTCGTGTTCGGTTTTGGTTTTGTTTAAACTATAGGCTCTATGTTTCATTTTTGATTAATTAGCGTGATTTCATTTATTATTATAATCAGATTTGATTAGATTAGTTCAGTAGCGTGTTAAGAAGGCATGAGAATAAAATCTTTATAGCATTGGAGGATGTTATGAAAAGCGAAAAGCTATCCACCCGAGAACTATTGTTGATTAATGTTGTCGTATAACTGGGTCCTTTCCATGTATTTACTTGAATTTTCATGAATACTCTAATCCAATTTGATTAAACTACAAGAAAATCTTATTTACTTTATCATCCTAGCTTGATTGAGTTCTTTTTAATCGATCATATATTGTGTTTCTTGTTTGACAACTGTTTACTTTCATTCCATCACTGTAACGTGATTCTCCATTCTTATTGATTTCAAGGGTCGTTCGTGTGGTTTCGTGTTTGGTTTTCGTTTTGTTCAAACAATAGGCTCTATGTTTCATTTTTTATTAATTAGTGTGATTCCATTGATTATTATAATCAAATTTGATTCGATTAGTTCAGTAGAGCGTTAAGAAGGCATGAGAATCAAATCTTTATAGCATTGGAAGATGTTATGAGAAACGAAAAGCTATACACGCGAGAACTATTATTGATTAATATTTTCCTATAACTAGTTACTTTCCCATGTATTTTACTTAAACTTTTGTGAACACTCTAATCCACTAATCTGTAGTTGCACAATTTGATTAAACTACAAAAAAATCTTATTTGTTTTGTCATATTAGCTTGATTGAGTTCTTTTTAATTGGTCATACTTTGTGTTTTTTTTTTGGACAACTGTTTACTTTCATTCCATCACTTTAGTGTTATTCGTGATTCTTATTGATTTCAAGGGTCGTTCGTGTGATTTCGTGTTTGGTTTTTGTTTTGTTCAAACAATAGGCTGTATATTTCATATTTTATTAATAGTGCGGTTCCATTGATTATTATAATTAAATTTGATTAGATTAGTTCAGAGTGCGTTAAAAAGGCATGAGAATCAAATCTTTGGAGTATAGGAGGTTGTTATGAAAAGTAAAAAGCTATCCACGCGAGAACTATTGTTGATTAATGTTGCCGTATAACTAGTACCTTTCCTATGTATTTACTTAAACTTTCGTGAATACTCTAATCCACTAACCTGTAGTTGCATAATTTGATTAAACTACAAAAAAATCTTATTTATTTTGTCATATTAGCTTGATTGAGTCCTTTTTAATCGATCACACATTGTGTTTCTTCTTCGACAACTATTTACTTTCATTCAAACACTTTAATGTTATTCTCGATTCTTATTAATTTCAAGGGTCGTTCGTGTGGTTTCGTGTTTGGTTTTGGTTTTGTTCAAACAATAGGCTCAATCTTTCCTTTTTTATTAATTAGTGTGTTTCCATTGATTATTAAAATCAAATCTGATTAGATTAGTTCAGTAGTGCGTTAATAAGGCATGAGAATCAAATCTTTATAGCATTGGAGGTTGTTATTAATAGCGAAAAACTATTCACGCGAGAACTATTGTTGAATAATATTGTAGTATAACTAGTTTCTTTCCTATGTATTTGCTTAAACTTTCGTGAATACTCTAATCCACTAATATGTAGTTGCACAATTTGATTAAACTACAAGAAAATCTTATTTACTTTGTCATGTTAGCTTGATTGAGTTATTTTTAATCGATCATAAGTTGTGTTTCTTGTTTGACAACTGTTTACTTTCATTCCATCATTGTAATGTGATTCTCCATTCTTATTGATTTCAAATGTCGTTCGCGTGGTTTCGTGTTCGGTTTTGGTTTGTTTAAACTATAGGCTCTATGTTTCATTTTTGATTAATTAGTTTGATTCCATTTATTATTATGATCAAATTTGATTAGATTAGTTCAGTAGCGTGTTAAGAAGGCAGGAGAATCAAATCTTTATAGCATTGGAGGATGTTTTGAAAAGCGAAAAGCTATCCACCCGGGAACTATTGTTGATTAATGTTGTCATATAATTAGTTCCTTTCCATGTATTTACATAAATTTTCATGAATACTCTAATCCAATTTGATTAAACTACAAGAAAATCTTATTTACTTTTTCATCCTAGCTAGATTGAGTTCTTTTTAATCGATCATACATTGTGTTTCTTGTTTGACAACTGTTTACTTTCATTCCATCACTGTAACGTGATTCTCCATTCTTATTGATTTCAAGGGTCGTTTGTGTGGTATCGTGTTTGGTTTTCGTTTTGTTCAAACAATAGGCTCTATGTTTCATTTTTTATTAATTAGTGTGATTCCATTGATTATTATAATCAAATTTGATTCGATTAGTTCTGTAGAGCGTTAAGAAGGCATGAGAATCAAATCTTTATAGCATTGGAGGATGTTATGAGAAACGAAATGCTATCCACGCGAGAACTATTGTTGATTAATGTTGTCCTATAACTAGTTACTTTCCCATGTATTTTACTTAAACTTTCGTGAACACTCTAATCCACTAATCTGTAGTTGCATAATTTGATTAAACTACAAGAAAATCTTATTTGTTTTGTCATATTAGCTTAATTGAGTTCTTTTTAATTGGTCATACTTTGTGTTTTTTTTGTTGGACAACTGTTTACTTTCAATTCATCACTTTATTGTTATTCGCGATTCTTATCGATTTCAAGGGTCGTTCGTGTGGTTTCGTGTTTGGTTTTGGTTTTGTTCAAACAATAGGCAGTATATTTCATATTTTATTAATTAGTGTGGTTCCATTGATTATTATAATTAAATTTGATTAGATTAGTTCAGTAGTGCGTTAAGAAGGCATGAGAATCAAATCTTTATAGTATAGGAGGTTGTTATGAAAAGTAAAAAGCTATCCACGCGAGAACTATTATTGATTAATGTTGCCATATAACTAGTACCTTTCCCATGTATTTACTTAAACTTTCGTGAATACTCTAATCCACTAACCTGTAGTTGCACAATTTGATTAAACTACAAGAAAATCTTATTTATTTTGTCATTTTAGCTTGATTGAGTTCTTTTTAATCGATCATACATTGTGTTTCTTCTTCGACAACTATTTACTTTCATTCCATCACTTTAATGTTATTCTCGATTCTTATTAATTTCAAGGGTCATTCGTGTGGTTTCGTGTTTGGTTTTGGTTTTGTTCAAACAATAGGCTCAATGTTTCATTTTTTATTAATTAGTGTGATTCCATTGATTATTATAATCAAATTTGATTCGATTAGTTCAGTAAAGCGTTAAGAAGGCATGAGAATCAAATCTTTATAGCATTGGAGGATGTGATGAGAAACGAAAAGCTATCCAAGCGAGAACTATTGTTGATTAATATTGTCCTATAACTAGTTACTTTCTCATGTATTTTACTTAAGCTTTCGTGAACACTCTAATCCACTAATCTGTAGTTGCACAATTTGATTAAACTACAAGAAAATCTTATTTATTTTGTCATATTAGCTTGATTGATTTCTTTTTAATTGGTCACACTTCGTGTTTTTTTTTTTTTTTTGAAAACTGTTTACTTTCATTCCATCACTTTAGTGTTATTCTCGATTCTTATTGATTTCAAGGGTCGTTCGTGTGGTTTTGTGTTTGGTTTTAGTTTTGTTCAAACAATAGGCTGTATATTTCATTTTTTATTAATTAGTGTGGTTCCATTGATTATTATAATTAAATTTGATTAGATTAGTTCAGTAGTACGTTAAGAAGGCATGAGAACCAAATCTTTATAGTATCGGAGGATGTTATGAAAAGCAAAATGCTATCCACGCGAGAACTATTGTTGATTAATGTTGTCGTATAACTAGTTAATTTCCCATGTATTTACTTAAACTTTCGTGAATACTCTAATCCACTAACCTGTAGTTGCACAATTTGATTAAAGTACAAGAAAATCTTATTTATTTTGTCATATTAGCTTGATTGAGTTCTTTTTAATCTATCATACATTGTGTTTTTTCTTCGACAACTGTTTACTTTCATTTCATCACTTTAATGTTATTCTCGATTCTTATTAATTTCAAGGGTCGTTCGTGTGGTTTCGTGTTTGGCTTTGGTTTTGTTCAAACAATAGGCTCAATGTTTCATTTTTTATTAATTAGTGTGATTCCATTGATTACTATAATCAAATTTGATTAGATTAGTTCAGTAGTTCGTTAATAAAGCATGAGAATCAAATCGTTATACCATTGGAGGTTGTTATTAAAAGCGAAAAGCTATTCACGCGAGAACTATTGTTGAATTATGTTGTAGTATAACTAGTTTCTTTCCCATGTATTTACTTAAACATTCGTGAATACTCTAATCCACTAATATGTATTTGCACAATTTGATTAAACTACAAGAAAATCTTATTTACTTTGTCATGTTAGCTTGATTGAGTTATTTTTAATCGGTCATACGTTGTGTTTCTTGTTTGACAACTGTTTACTTTCATTCCATCACTGTAATGTGATTCTCCATTCTTATTGATTTCAAATATCGTTCGTGTGGTTTCGTGTTCTGTTTTTGTTTTGTTCAAACTATAGGCTCTATGTTTCATTTTTGATTAATTAGTGTGATTCCATTTATTTTTATAATCAAATTTGATTAGATTAGTTCAGTAGCGTGTTAAGAAGGCATGAGAATCAAATCTTTATAGCATTGGAGGATGTTATGAAAAGCGAAAAGCTATCCATCCGAGAACTATTGTTGATTAATGTTGTCGTATAACTAGTTCCTTTCCCATGTATTTACTTAAACTTTCGTGAATACTCTAATCCAATTTGATTAAACTACAAGAAAATCTTATTTACTTTGTCATGCTAGCTTGATTGAGTTCTTTTTAATCGATCATACATTGTGTTTCTTGTTTGACAACTGTTTACTTTCATTCCATCACTGTAACGTGATTCTCCATTCTTATTGATTTCAAGGGTCGTTCGTGTGGTTTTGTGTTTGGTTTTCGTTTTGTTTAAACAATAGGCTCTATGTTTCATTTTTTATTAATTAGTGTGATTTCATTGATTATTATAATCAAATTTGGTTCGATTAGTTCAGTAGAGCGTTAAGAAGGCGTGAGAATCAAATCTTTATAGCATTGGAGGATGTTATGAGAAACGAAAAGCTATACACGCGAGAACTATTGTTGATTAATATTTTCCTATAACTAGTTACTTTCCCATGTATTTTACTTAAACTTTTGTGAACACTCTAATCCACTAATCTGTAGTTGCACAATTTGATTAAACTACAAAAAAATCTTATTTGTTTTGTCATATTAGCTTGATTGAGTTCTTTTTAATTGGTCATACTTTGAGTTTTTTTTTTGGACAACTTTTTACTTTCATTCCATCACTTTGGTGTTATTCATGATTCTTATTGATTTCAAGGGTCGTTCGTGTGCTTTCGTGTTTGGTTTTGGTTTTGTTCAAACAATAGGCTGTATATTTCATACTTTATTAATAGTGTGGTTCCATTGATTATTATAATTAAATTTGATTAGATTAGTTCAGAGTGCGTTAAAAAGGCATGAGAATCAAATCTTTGTAGTATAGGAGGTTGTTATGAAAAGTAAAAAGCTGTCCACGCGAGAACTATTGTTGATTAATGTTGTCGTATAACTAGTACCTTTCCCATGTATTTACTTAAACTTTCGTGAATACTCTAATCCACTAACCTGTAGTTGCACAATTTGATTAAACTACAAGAAAATCTTATTTATTTTGTCATATTAGCTTGATTGAGTCCTTTTTTGTGTTTCTTCTTCGACAACTATTTACTTTCATTCAAACACTTTAATGTTATTCTCGATTCTTATTAATTTCAAGGGTCGTTCGTGTGGTTTCGTGTTTGGTTTTGGTTTTGTTCAAACAATAGGCTCTATGTTTTATTTTTGATTAATTAGTGTGATTCCATTGATATTATAATCAAATTTGATTAGATTAGTTCAGCAGTGCGTTAAGAAGGCATGAGAATCAATTCTTTATAGCATTGGAGGTTGTTATTAAAAGCGAAAAGCTATTCACGCGAGAACTATTGTTGAATAATTTTGTAGTATAACTAGTTTCTTTCCCATGTATTTGCTTAAACTTTTGTGAATACTCTAATCCACTAATATGTAGTTGCAGAATTTGATTAAACTACAAGAAAATCTTATTTACTTTGTCTTGTTAGCTTGATTGAGTTATTTTTAATCGATCATAAGTTGTGTTTCTTGTTTGACAACCGTTTACTTTCATTCCATCACTGTAATTTGATTCTCCATTCTTATTGATTTCAAATGTCGTTCGCGTGGTTTCGTGTTCGGTTTTGGTTTTGTTTAAACTATAGGCTCTATGTTTCATTTTTGATTAATTAGTGTGATTCCATTTATTATTATAATCAAATTTGATTAGATTAGTTCAGTAGCGTGTTAAGAAGGCATGAGAATCAAATATTTATAGCATTGAAGGATGTTATGAAAAGCGAAAAGCTATCTACCCACGAACTATTGTTGATTAATGTTGTCGTATAACTAGTTCCTTTCCATGTATTTACATAAATTTTCATGAATACTCTAATCCAATTTGATTAAACTACAAGAAAATCTTGTTTACTTTATCATCCTAGCTTGATTGAGTTCTTTTTTATCGATCATACATTGTGTTTCTTGTTTGACAACTGTTTACTTTCATTCCATCACTGTAACGTGATTCTCCATTCTTATTGATTTCAATGGTCGTTTGTGTGGTATCGTGTTTGGTTTTCGTTTTGTTCAAACAATAGGCTCTATGTTTCATTTTTTATTAATTAGTGTGATTCCATTGATTATTATAATCAAATTTGATTCGATTAGTTCAGTAGAGCGTCAAGAAGGCATGAGAATCAAATCTTTATAGCATTGGAGGATGTTATGAGAAACGAAAAGCTATCCACGCGAGAATTATTGTTGATTAATGTTGTCCTATAACTAGTTACTTTCCTATGTATTTTACTTAAACTTTCGTGAACACTCTAATCCACTAATCTGTAGTTGCACAATTTGATTAAACTACCAGAAAATCTTATTTGTTTTGTCATATTAGCTTGATTGAGTTCTTTTTAATTGGTCATACTTTGTGTTTTTTTTTGGACAACTACTTACTTTCAATTCATCACTTTAGTGTTATTCGCGATTCTTATCGATTTCAAGGGTCGTTCGTGTGGTTTCGTGTTTGGTTTTGGTTTTGTTCAAACAATAGGCTGTATATTTCATATTTTATTAATTAGTGTGGTTCCATTGATTATTATAATTAAATTTGATTAGATTAGTTCAGTAGTGCGTTAAGAAGGCATGAGAATCAAATCTTTATAGTATTGGAGGTTGTTATGAAAGGTAAAAACCTATCCACGCGAGAACTATTATTGATTAATGTTGCTGTATAACTAGTAACTTTCCCATGTATTTACTTAAACTTTCGTGAATACTCTAATCCACTAACCTGTAGTTGCACAATTTAATTAAACTACAAGAAAATCTTATTTATTTTGTCATTTTAGCTTGATTGAGTTCTTTTTAATCGATCATACATTGTGTTTCTTCTTCGACAACTATTTACTTTCATTCCATCACTTTAATGTTATTCTCGATTCTTATTAATTTCAAGGGTCGTTCGTGTGGTTTCGTGTTTGGTTTTGGTTTTGTTCAAACAATAGGCTCAATGTTTCATTTTTTATTAATTAGTGTGATTCCATTGATTATTATAATCAAATTTGATTCGATTAGTTCAGTAAAGCGTTAAGAAGGCATGAGAATCAAATCTTTATAGCATTGGAAGATGTGATGAGAAACGAAAAGCTATCCAAGCGAGAACTATTGTTGATTAATGTTGTCCTATAACTAGTTACTTTCTCATGTATTTTACTTAAACTTTCGTGAACACTCTAATCCACTAATCTGTAGTTGCACAATTTGATTAAACTATAAGAAAATCTTATTTATTTTATCATATTAGCTGGATTGATTTCTTTTTAATTGGTCACACTTCGTGTTTTTTTTTTTTTTTTTTGAAAACTGTTTACTTTCATTCAATCACTTTAGTGTTATTCTCGATTCTTATTGATTTCAAGGGTCGTTCGTGTGGTTTTGTGTTTGGTTTTGGTTTTGTTCAAACAATAGCCTGTATATTTCATTTTTTATTAATTAGTGTGGTTCCATTGATTATTATAATTAAATTTGATTAGATTAGTTCAGTAGTGCGTTAAGAAGGCATGAGAACCAAATCTTTATAGTATCGGAGGATGTTATGAAAAGCAAAAAGCTATCCACGCGAGAACTATTGTTGATTAATGTTGTCGTATAACTAGTTCATTTCCTATGTATTTACTTAAACTTTCGTAATACTCTAATCCACTAACCTGTAGTTGCACAATTTGATTAAAGTACAAGAAAATCTTATTTATTTTGTCATATTATCTTGATTGAGTTCTTTTTAATCGATCATACATTGTGTTTCTTCTTCGACAATTGTTTACTTTCATTCCATCACTTTAATATTATTCTCGATTCTTATTAATTTCAAGGGTCGTTCATGTGGTTTCGTGTTTTGCTTTGGTTTTGTTCAAACAATAGGCTCAATGTTTCATTTTTTATTAATTAGTGTGATTCCATTGATTACTGTAATCAAATTTGATTAGATTAGTTCAGTAGTACGTTAATAAGGCATGAGAATCAAATCGTTAAACCTTTGGAGGTTGTTATTAAAAGCGAAAAGCTATTCACGCGAGAACTATTGTTGAATAATTTTGTAGTATAACTAGTTTCTCTCCCATGTATTTACTTAAACATTCGTGAATACTCTAATCCACTAACATGTATTTGCACAATTTGATTAAACTACAAGAAAATCTTATTTACTTTGTCATGTTAGCTTGATTGAGTTATTTTTAATCGGTCATACGTTGTGTTTCTTGTTTGACAACTGTTTACTTTAATTCCATCACTGTAATGTGATTCTCCATTCTTATTGATTTAAATATCGTTCGTGTGGTTTCGTATTCGGTTTTGGTTTTGTTCAAACTATAGGCTCTATGGTTCATTTTTTATTAATTAGTGTGATTCCATTTATTATTATAATCAAATTTGATTAGATTAGTTCAGTAGCGTATTAAGAAGGCATGAGAATCAAATCTTTATAGCATTGGAGGATGTTATGAAAAGCGAAAAGCTATCCACCCGAGAACTATTGTTGATTAATGTTGTCGTATAACTAGTTTCTTTCCCATGTATTTACTTAAACTTTCGTGAATGCTCTAATCCAATTTGATTAAACTACAAGAAAATCTTATTTACTTTGTCATGCTAGCTTGATTGAGTTCTTTTTAATCGATCATACATTGTGTTTCTTGTTTGACAACTGTTTACTTTTATTCCATCACCGTAACGTGATTCTCCATTCTTATTGATTTCAAGGGTCGTTCGTGTGGTTTCGTGTTTGGTTTTGGTATTGTTCAAACAATAGGCTCTATGTTTCATTTTTTATTAATTAGTGTGATTCCATCGATTATTATAATCAAATTTGATTCGATTAGTTCAGTAAAGCGTTAAGAAGGCATGAGAATCAAATCTTTATAGCATTGGAGGATGTGATGAGAAACGAAAAGCTATCCATGCGAGAACTATTGTTGATTAATGTTGTCCTATAACTAGTTACTTTCTCATGTATTTTACTTAAACTTTCGTGAACACTCTAATCCACTAATCTGTAGTTGCACAAATTGATTAAACTAAAAGAAAATCTTATTTATTTTGTCATATTAGCTTGATTGATATCTTTTTAATTGTTCAAACTTTGTGTTTTGTTTTTTTTTTTTTTTAAACTGTTTACTTTCATTCCATCACTTTAGTGTTATTCTCGATTCTTATTGATTTCAAGGGTCGTTCGTGTGGTTTTGTGTTTGGTTTTGGTTTTGTTCAAACAATTGGCTGTATATTTCATTTTTTATTAATTAGTGTGGTTCCATTGATTATTATATTTAAATTTGATTAGATTAGTTCAGTAGAGCGTTAAGAAGGCATGAGAACCAAATCTTTATTGCATTGGAGGATGTGATGAGAAACGAAAAGCTATCCACGCGAGAACTATTGTTGATTAATGTTGTCCTATAACTAGTTACTTTCTCATGTATTTTACTTAAACTTTCGTGAACACTCTAATCCACTAATCTGTAGTTGCACAAATTGATTAAACTATAAGAAAATCTTATTTATTTTGTCATATTAGCTCGATTGATATCTTTTTAATTGTTCAAACTTTGTGTTTTGTTTTTTTTTTTTTGAAAACTGTTTACTTTCATTCCATCACTTTAGTGTTATTCCCGATTCTTATTGATTTCAAGGGTCGTTCGTGTGGTTTCATGTTTGGTTTTGGTTTTGTTCAAACAATAGGCTGTATATTTAATTTTTTATTAATTAGTGTGGTTCCATTGATTATTATATTTAAATTTGATTAGATTAGTTCAGTAGAGCGTTAAGAAGGCATGAGAACCAAATCTTTATAGTATCGGAGGATGTTATGAAAAGCAAAAAGCTATCCACGCAAGAACTATTGTTGATTAATGTTGTCGTATAACTACTTAATTTTCCATGTATTTACTTAAACTTTCGTGAATACTCTAATACACTAACCTGTATTTGCACAATTTGATTAAACTACAAGAAAATCTTATTTACTTTGTCATGTTAGCTTGATTGAGTTATTTTAATCGGTCATACGTTGTGTTTCTTGTTTGACAACTGTTTACTTTCATTCCATCACTGTAACGTGATTCTCCATTCTTATTGATTTCAAGGGTCGTTCGTGTGGTTTCGTGTTTGGTTTTGGTATTGTTCAAACAATAGGCTCTATGTTTCATTTTTTATTAATTAGTGTGATTCCATCGATTATTATAATCAAATTTGATTCGATTAGTTCAGTAAAGCGTTAAGAAGGCATGAGAATCAAATCTTTATAGCATTGGAGGATGTGATGAGAAACGATGAGCTATCCACGCGAGAACTATTGTTGATTAATGTTGTCCAATAACTAGTTACTTTCTCATGTATTTTACTTAAACTTTCGTGAACACTCTAATCCACTAATCTGTAGTTGCACAATTTGATTAAACTACAAGAAAATCTTATTTATTTTGTCATATTAGCTTGATTGATTCTTTTTAATTGGTCACACTTTGTGTTTTTTTTTTTTGAAAACTGTTTACTTTCATTCCATCACTTTAGTGTTATTCTCAATTCTTATTGATTTCAAGGGTCGTTCGTGTGGTTTGTGTTTGGTTTTGGTTTTGTTCAAACAATAGGCTGTATATTTTATTTTTTATTAATTAGTGTGGTTCCATTGATTATTATAATTAAATTTGATTAGATTAGTTTAGTAGTGCGTTAAGAAGGCATGAGAACCAAATCTTTATAGTATCGGAGGATGTTATGAAAAGCAAAAAGCTATCCACGCGAGAACTATTGTTGAATAATGTTGTCGTATAACTAGTTAATTTCCCATGTATTTACTTAAATTTTCGTGAATACTCTAATACACTAACCTGTAGTTGCACAATTTGATTAAACAACAAGAAAATCTTATTTATTTTGTTATATTAGCTTGATTGAGTTCTTTTTAATCGATCATACATTGTGTTTCTTGTTTGACAACTGTTTATTTTCATTCCATCACTGTAACGTGATTCTCCATTCTTATTGATTTCAAGGGTCGTTCCTGTGGTTTCGTGTTCGGTTTTGGTTTTGTTCAAACAATTGGCTCTATGTTTCATTTTTTATTAATTAGTGTGATTCCATTGATTATTATAATAAATTTGATTCGATTAGTTTAATAGAGCGTTAAGAAGGCATGAGAATCAAATCTTTATAGCATTGAAGGATGTTATGAGAAACGAAAAGCTATCCACGCGAGAACTATTGTTGATTAATGTTGTCCTATAACTAGTTACTTTCCAATATATTTTACTTAAACTTTCGTGAACACTCTAATCCACTAATCTGTAGTTGCACAATTTTATTAAACTACAAGAAAATCTAATTTTTTTTGTTATATTAGCTTGATTGAGTTCTTTTTAATTGGTTATACTTTGTGTTTTTTTTTTGACAACTGTTTAATTTCATTCCATCACTTTAGTGTTATTCCCGATTCTTATTGATTTCAAGGGTCGTTCGTGTGGTTTCGTGTTTGGTTTTGGTTTTGTTCAAACAATAGGCTGTATATTTCATTTTTTATTAATTAGTGTGGTTCCATTGATTATTATAATTAAATTTGATTAGATTAGTTCAGTAGTGCGTTAAGAAGGCATGAGAATCAAATCTTTATAGTATCGGAGGATGTTATGAAAAGCAAAAAGCTATCCACGCGAGAACAATTATTGATTAATGTTGTCGTATAACTAGTTCATTTCCCATGTATTTACTTAAACTTTCGTGAATACTCTAATCCACTAATATGTAGTTGCACAATTTGATTAAACTACAAGAAAATCTTATTTACTTTGTCATGTTAGCTTGATTGAGTTATTTTTAATCGATCATACATTGTGTTTCTTGTTTGACAACTGTTTGCATTCATTCCGTCACTGTAATGTGATTCTCCATTCTTATTGATTTCAAATGTCATTCGTGTGGTTTCGTGTTCGATTTTGGTTTTGTTTAAACTATACGCTCTATGTTTCATTTTTGACTAATTAGTGTGATCCATTTATTATTATCATCAAAGTTGATTAAATTAGTTCAGTAGTGTGTTAAGAAGGCATGAGAATCAAATCTTTATGGCATTGGAGGATGTTATGAAAAGCGAAAAGCTATCCACGCGAGAACTGTTGTTGATTAATGTTGTCGTATAACTAGTTCCTTTCCCATGTATTTACTTAAACTTTCGAGAATACTCTAATCCAATTTGATTAAACTACAAGAAAATCTTATTTATTTTCTCATGCTAGCTTGATTGAGTTCTTTTTAATCGATCATACATTGTGTTTCTTGTTTGACAACTATTTACTTTCATTTCATCACTGTAACGTGATTCTCCATTCTTATTGAATTCAACGGTCGTTCGTGTGGTTTAATGTTCGGTTTTGGTTTTGTTCAAACAATAGGCTCTATGTTTCATTTTTTATTAATTAGTGTGATTCCATTTATTATTATAATCAAATTTGATTAGATTAGTTCAGTAGCGTGTTAAGAAGGCATGAGAATCAAATCTTTATAGCATTGGAGGATGTTATGAAAAGCGAAAAGCTATCCACCCGAGAACTATTGTTGATTAATGTTGTCGTATAACTAGTTTCTTTCCCATGTATTTACTTAAACTTTCGTGAATGCTCTAATCCAATTTGATTAAACTACAAGAAAATCTTATTTACTTTGTCATGCTAGCTTGATTGAGTTCTTTTTAATCGATCATACATTGTGTTTCTTGTTTGACAACTGTTTACTTTTATTCCATCACTGTAACGTGATTCTCCATTCTTATTGATTTCAAGGGTCGTTCGTGTGGTTTCGTGTTTGGTTTTGGTATTGTTCAAACAATAGGCTCTATGTTTCATTTTTTATTAATTAGTGTGATTCCATCGATTATTATAATCAAATTTGATTCGATTAGTTCAGTAAAGCGTTAAGAAGGCATGAGAATCAAATCTTTATAGCATTGGAGGATGTGATGAGAAACGAAAAGCTATCCACGCGAGAACTATTGTTGATTAATGTTGTCCTATAACTAGTTACTTTCTCATGTATTTTACTTAAACTTTCGTGAACACTCTAATCCACTAATCTGTAGTTGCACAAATTGATTAAACTATAAGAAAATCTTATTTATTTTGTCATATTAGCTTGATTGATATCTTTTTAATTGTTCAAACTTTGTGTTTTGTTTTTTTTTTTTTGAAAACTGTTTACTTTCATTCCATCACTTTAGTGTTATTCTCGATTCTTATTGATTTCAAGGGTCGTTCGTGTGGTTTTGTGTTTGGTTTTGGTTTTGTTCAAACAATTGGCTGTATATTTCATTTTTTATTAATTAGTGTGGTTCCATTGATTATTATATTTAAATTTGATTAGATTAGTTCAGTAGAGCGTTAAGAAGGCATGAGAACCAAATCTTTATAGCATTGGAGGATGTGATGAGAAACGAAAAGCTATCCACGCGAGAACTATTGTTGATTAATGTTGTCCTATAACTAGTTACTTTCTCATGTATTTTACTTAAACTTTCGTGAACACTCTAATCCACTAATCTGTAGTTGCACAAATTGATTAAACTATAAGAAAATCTTATTTATTTTGTCATATTAGCTTGATTGATATCTTTTTAATTGATCAAACTTTGTGTTTTGTTTTTTTTTGTTTGAAAACTGTTTACTTTCATTCCATCACTTTAGTGTTATTCCCGATTCTTATTGATTTCAAGGGTCGTTCGTGTGGTTTCGTGTTTGGTTTTGGTTTTGTTCAAACAATAGGCTGTATATTTCATTTTTTATTAATTAGTGTGGTTCCATTGATTATTATATTTAAATTTGATTAGATTAGTTCGGTAGAGCGTTAAGAAGGCATGAGAACCAAATCTTTATAGTATCGGAGGATGTTATGAAAAGCAAAAAGCTATCCACGCGAGAACTATTGTTGATTAATGTTGTCGTATAACTACTTAATTTTCCATGTATTTACTTAAACTTTCGTGAATACTCTAATACACTAACCTGTATTTGCACAATTTGATTAAACTACAAGAAAATCTTATTTACTTTGTCATGTTAGCTTGATTGAGTTATTTTTAATCGGTCATACGTTGTGTTTCTTGTTTGACAACTGTTTACTTTCATTCCAACACTGTAACGTGATTCTCCATTCTTATTGATTTCAAGGGTCGTTCGTGTGGTTTCGTGTTTGGTTTTGGTATTGTTCAAACAATAGGCTCTATGTTTCATTTTTTATTAATTAGTGTGATTCCATCGATTATTATAATCAAATTTGATTCGATTAGTTCAGTAAAGCGTTAAGAAGGCATGAGAATCAAATCTTTATAGCATTGGACGATGTGATGAGAAACGATGAGCTATCCACGCGAGAACTATTGTTGATTAATGTTGTCCAATAACTAGTTACTTTCTCATGTATTTTACTTAAACTTTCGTGAACACTCTAATCCACTAATCTGTAGTTGCACAAATTGATTAAACTATAAGAAAATCTTATTTATTTTGTCATATTAGCTTGATTGATATCTTTTTAATTGATCAAACTTTGTGTTTTGTTTTTTTTTTTTTGAAAACTGTTAACTTTCATTCCATCACTTTAGTGTTATTCCCGATTCTTATTGATTTCAAGGGTCGTTCGTGTGGTTTCGTGTTTGGTTTTGGTTTTGTTCAAACAATAGGCTGTATATTTCATTTTTTATTAATTAGTGTGGTTCCATTGATTATTATATTTAAATTTGATTAGATTAGTTCAGTAGAGCGTTAAGAAGGCATGAGAACCAAATCTTTATAGTATCGGAGGATGTTATGAAAAGCAAAAAGCTATCCACGCGAGAACTATTGTTGATTAATGTTGTCGTATAACTACTTAATTTTCCATGTATTTACTTAAACTTTCGTGAATACTCTAATACACTAACCTGTATTTGCACAATTTGATTAAACTACAAGAAAATCTTATTTACTTTGTCATGTTAGCTTGATTGAGTTATTTTTAATCGGTCATACGTTGTGTTTCTTGTTTGACAACTGTTTACTTTCATTCCATCACTGTAACGTGATTCTCCATTCTTATTGATTTCAAGGGTCGTTCGTGTGGTTTCGTGTTTGGTTTTGGTATTGTTCAAACAATAGGCTCTATGTTTCATTTTTTATTAATTAGTGTGATTCCATCGATTATTATAATCAAATTTGATTCGATTAGTTCAGTAAAGCGTTAAGAAGGCATGAGAATCAAATCTTTACAGCATTGGAGGATGTGATGAGAAACGATGAGCTATCCACACGAGAACTATTGTTGATTAATGTTGTCCAATAACTAGTTACTTTCTCATGTATTTTACTTAAACTTTCGTGAACACTCTAATCCACTAATCTGTAGTTGCACAATTTGATTAAACTACAAGAAAATCTTATTTATTTTGTCATATTAGCTTGATTGATTTCTTTTTAATTGGTCACACTTTGTGTTTTTTTTTTTTGAAAACTGTTTACTTTCATTCCATCACTTTAGTGTTATTCTCGATTCTTATTGATTTCAAGGGTAGTTCGTGTGGTTTTGTGTTTGGTTTTGGTTTTGTTCAAACAATAGGCTGTATATTTTATTTTTTATTAATTAGTGTGGTTCCATTGATTATTAAAATTAAATTTGATTAGATTAGTTTAGTAGTGCGTTAAGAAGGCATGAGAACCAAATCTTTATAGTATCGGAGGATGTTATGAAAAGCAAAAAGCTATCCACGCGAGAACTATTGTTGAATAATGTTGTCGTATAACTAGTTAATTTCCCATGTATTTACTTAAATTTTCGTGAATACTCTAATACACTAACCTGTAGTTGCACAATTTGATTAAACAACAAGAAAATCTTATTTATTTTGTCATATTAGCTTGATTGAGTTCTTTTTAATCGATCATACATTGTGTTTCTTGTTTGACAACTGTTTATTTTCATTCCATCACTGTAACGTGATTCTCCATTCTTATTGATTTCAAGGGTCGTTTCTGTGGTTTCGTGTTCGGTTTTGGTTTTGTTCAAACAATTGGCTCTATGTTTCATTTTTTATTAAATAGTGTGATTCCATTGATTATTATAATAAATTTGATTCGATTAGTTTAATAGAGCGTTAAGAAGGCATGAGAATCAAATCTTTATAGCATTGAAGGATGTTATGAGAAACGAAAAGCTATCCACGCGAGAACTATTGTTGATTAATGTTGTCCTATAACTAGTTACTTTCCAATATATTTTACTTAAACTTTCGTGAACACTCTAATCCACTAATCTGTAGTTGCACAATTTGATTAAACTACAAGAAAATCTAATTTTTTTTGTTATATTAGCTTGATTGAGTTCTTTTTAATTGGTTATACTTTGTGTTTTTTTTTTGACAACTGTTTAATTTCATTCCATCACTTTAGTGTTATTCCCGATTCTTATTGATTTCAAGGGTCGTTCGTGTGGTTTCGTGTTTGGTTTTGGTTTTGTTCAAACAATAGGCTGTATATTTCATTTTATATTAATTAGTGTGGTTCCATTGATTATTATAATTAAATTTGATTAGATTAGTTCAGTAGTGCGTTAAAAAGGCATGAGAATCAAATCTTTATAGTATCGGAGGATGTTATGAAAAGCAAAAAGCTATCCACGCGAGAACAATTATTGATTAATGTTGTCGTATAACTAGTTCATTTCCCATGTATTTACTTAAACTTTCGTGAATACTCTAATCCACTAATATGTAGTTGCACAATTTGATTAAACTACAAGAAAATCTTATTTACTTTGTCATGTTAGCTTGATTGAGTTATTTTTAATCGATCATACGTTGTGTTTCTTGTTTGACAACTGTTTGCATTCATTCCGTCACTGTAATGTGATTCTCCATTCTTATTGATTTCAAATGTCATTCGTGTGATTTCGTGTTCGATTTTGGTTTTGTTTAAACTATACGCTCTATGTTTCATTTTTGACTAATTAGTGTGATCCATTTATTATTATCATCAAAGTTGATTAGATTAGTTCAGTAGTGTGTTAAGAAGGCATGAGAATCAAATCTTTATGGCATTGGAGGATGTTATGAAAAGCGAAAAGCTATCCACGCGAGAACTGTTGTTGATTAATGTTGTCGTATAACTAGTTCCTTTCCCATGTATTTACTTAAACTTTCGAGAATACTCTAATCCAATTTGATTAAACTACAAGAAAATCTTATTTATTTTCTCATGCTAGCTTGATTGAGTTCTTTTTAATCGATCATACATTGTGTTTCTTGTTTGACAACTATTTACTTTCATTTCATCACTGTAACGTGATTCTCCATTCTTATTGAATTCAAGGGTCGTTCGTGTGGTTTAATGTTCGGTTTTGGTTTTGTTCAAACAATAGGCTCTATGTTTCATTTTTGATTAATTAGTGTGATTCTATTGATTATTATAATCAAATTTGATTCGATTAGTTCAGTAGTGCGTTAAGAAGGCATGAGAATCAAATCTTTATGACATTGGAGGATGTTAGGAGAAACGAAAAGCTATCCACGCGAGAACTATTGTTGATTATTGTTGTCAAATAACTAGTTACTTTCCCATGTATTTTACTTAAACTTTCGTGAATACTCTAATCCACTAATCTGTAGTTGGACAATTTGATCAAACTACAAGAAAATCTCATTTATTTTGTCATATTTGCTTGATTGAGTTCTTTTTAATCAATCATACATTGTGTTTCTTCTTCGACAACTGTTTACTTTCATTCCATCACTTTAATGTTATTCTCGATTCTTATTAATTTCAAGGGTCGTTCGTGTGGTTTCGTGTTTGGTTTTTGTTTTGTTCAAACAATAGGCTCAATGTTTCATTTTTTATTAATTTGTGTGTTTCCATTGGTTATTATAATCAAATTTGATTAGATTAGTTCAGTAGTGCGTTAATAAGGCATGAGAATCAAATCTTTATAGCATTGGAGGTTGTTATTAAAAGCGAAAAGCTATTCACGCGAGAACTATTGTTGAATAATGTTGTAGTATAACTAGTTTCTTTCCCATGTATTAACTTAAACTTTCGTGAATACTCTAATCCACTAATATGTAGTTGCAGAATTTGATTAAACTACAAGAAAATCTTATTTACTTTGCCATTTCAGCTTGATTGAGTTATTTTTAATCGATCATATGTTGTGTTTCTTGTTTTACAACTGTTTACTTTCATTCCATCATTGTAATGTGATTCTCCATTATTATTGATTTCAAATGTCGTTCGTGTGGTTTCGTGTTCGGTTTTGGTTTTGTTTAAACTATAGGCTCTATGTTTCATTTTTGATTAATTAGTGTGATTCCATTTATTATTATGATGAAATTTGATTAGATTATTTTAGTAGTGTGTTAAGAAGGCATGAGAATCAAATCTTTATAGCATTGGAGGATGTTATGAAAAGCGAAAAGCTATCCACGCGAGAAATATTGTTGACTAATGTTGTCGTATAACTAGTCCTTTCCTATGTATTTTACTTAAACTTTCGTGAATACTTTAATACACTAATCTGTAGTTGTACAATTTGATTAAACTACAAGAAAATTTTTTTTACTTTGTCATGCTAGCTTGATTAAGTTCTTTTTAATCGATAATACATTGTGTTTCTTGTTTGACAACTGTTTACTTTCATTCATTCCATCACTGTAACGTGATTCTCCATTCTTATTGACTTCAAGGGTCGTTCATGTGGTTTTGTGTTCGGTTTTGGTTTTGTTCAAACAATAGGCTCTATGTTTCATTTTTTATTAATTAGTGTGATTCCATTGATTATTATAATCAAATTTGATTAGATTAGTACAATACTGCGTTAAGAAGGCGTGAAAATCAAATCTTTATAGCATTAGAGGATGTTATGAGAAACGAAAAGCTATCCACTCTAGAACTATTGTTGATTAATGTTGTCGTATAACTAGTTACTCGCCCATGTATTTTACTTAAAATTACGTGAATACTCTAATCCACTAATCTGTAGTTGCACAATTTGATTAAACTACAAGAAAATCTTATTTATTTTATCATATTAGTTTGATTGAGTTCTTTTTAATCGGTCATACTTTGTGTTTTTTTTTGGACAACTGTTACTTTCATTCCATCACTTTAGTGTTATTCTCGATTCTTATTGATTTCAAGGGTTGTTCGTGTCGTTTCGTGTTTGGTTTTGATTTTGTTCAAACAATAGGCTATATATTTCATTTTTTATTAATTAGTGTGGTTTCATTGATTATTATAATTAAATTTGATTAGATTAGTTCAATAGTGCATTAAGAAAGCATGAGAATCAAATCTTTATAGTATTGGAGGATGTTATGAAACAAAAAGCTATCCACGCGAGAACTATTGTTGATTAATGTTGTCGTATAACTAGTACCTTTCCCATGTATTTAGTTAAACTTTCGTGAATACTCTAATCCGCTAACCTATAGTTGCAAAATTTGATTAAACTACAAGAAAATCTTATTTATTTTGTCACATTAGCTTGACTGAGTTCTTTTTAATCGATCATACATTGTGTTTCTTCTTCGACAACTGTTTACCTTCATTCCATCACTTTAATGTTATTCTCGATTCTTATTAATTTCAAGGGTCGTTCGTATGGTTTCGTGTTTGGTTTTGGTTTTGTTCAAACAATAGGCTCAATGTTTCACTTTTTATTAATTAGTGTGTTTCTATTTATTATTATAATCAAATTTGATTAGATTAGTTCAGTAGTGCGTTAATAAGGCATGAGAATCAAATCTTTATAGCATTGGAGGTTGTTATTAAAAGCGAAAAGCTATCCATGCGAGAACTATTGTTCAATAATGTTGTAGTATAACTAGTCTCTTTCCCATGTATTTACTTAAACTTTCATGAATACTCTAATCCACTAATATGTAGTTGCACAATTTGATTAAACTACAAGAAAATCTTATTTACTTTGTCATGTTAGCTTGATTGAGTTATTTTTAATTGATCATACGTTGTGTTTCTTGTTTGACAACTGTTTACTTTCATTCCGTCACAGTAATGTGATTCTCCATTCTTATTGATTTCAAGGGTCGTTCGTGTGGTTTCGTGTTCGGTTTTGGTTTTGTTCAAACAATAGGCTCTATGTTTCATTTTTGATTTATTAGTGTGATTCCATTGACTATTATAATCAAATTTGATTCGATTAGTTCAGTAGTGCATTAAGAAGGCATGAGAATCAAATCTTTATAGCATTGGAGGTTGTTATGAAGAGCGAAAAGCTATCCAAGCGAAAACTGTCTTTAATTGATGTTTTCGTATAACTAGATCCCTTCCCATGTATTTACCTAAACTTTCGTGAATACTCTAATCCATTAATATGTAGTTGCACAATTTGATTAAACTACAAGAAAATCTTATTTACCTTGTCATGTTCGCATGATTGAGTTATTTTTAATTGATCATACGTTGTGTTTCTTGTTTGACAACTGTTTACTTTCATTCCATCACAGTAATGTGATTCTCCATTCTTATTGATTTGAAGGGTCGTTCGTGTTATTTCGTGTTCGGTTTTGGTTTTGTTCAAACATTAGGCTCTATGTTTCATTTTTGATTAATTAGTGTGATTTCATTGATTATTATAATCAAATTTGATTCGATTAGTTCAGTAGTGCGTTAAGAAGGCATGAGAATCAAATCTTTATAGCATTGGAGGTTGTTATGAAAACCGAAAAGCTATCCACGCGAGAACTATTGTTAATTGATGTTTTCGTATAACTAGTTCCTTTCCCATGTATTTACCTAAACTTTCGTGAATACTCTAATCCACTAATATGTAGTTGCACAATTTGATTAAACTACAAGAAAATCATATTTACTTTGTCATATTAGCTTGATTGAGTTAATTTTAATCGATCATACGTTGCGTTTCTTGTTAGACAACTATTTACTTTCATTCCATCACAGTAATGTGATTCTCCATTCTTATTGATTTCAAGGGTCGTTCATGTGGTTTCGTGTTTGGTTTTGGTTTTGTTCAAACAATAGGGTCTATGTTTCATTTTTGATTAATTAGTGTGATTCCATTGACTATTATAATCAAATTTGATCAGATTAGTTCAGTAGTGCATTAGAAGGCATGAGAATCAAATCTTTATAGCATTGGAGGTTGTTATGAAAAACGAAAAGCTTTCCATGAGAGAACTATTGTTGATTAATGTTGTCGTATAACTAGTTTCTTTTCTATGTACTTAAACTTTTGTGAATACTCTAATCCACTAATATGTAGTTGCACAATATGATTAAACTACAAGAAAATCTTATTTATTTTGTCATATTAGCTTGATTGAGTTCTTTTTAATGGATCATACATTGTATTTCTTCTTTGACAATTGTTTACTTTTATCCATCACTTTAATGTTATTCTCTATTCTTATTGATTTCAAGGGTCGTTCGTGTGGTTTCGTGTTTGCTGTTGGTTTTGTTCAAACAATAGGTTCTATGTTTCATTTTTGATTAATTAGTGTGATTTCATTGATTATTATAATCAAATTTGATTAGATTAGTTCAATAGTGTGTTAAGAAGGCATGAGAATCAAATCTTTATATTATTGGAGGATTGTAAGGCCCCGTTCCCTGGACACTCACTGTTGGACAATCATCGCACATACTATTTCAAAATCTCATAAAATCTATTAAACATTTGCAGCGGAAAATTTTAACGAAACCATTTCATATATTAATAATTACTTTTTACAACATTAGTACATTACAAATCATTGTCTGGTTTCATTTCTACACAAAAACATCATTTCTTATGCAAAATGGATGCCATCCAAAATCTTTGCCAAGTTGCTTCACCCCCGTGCCATCCTCAGCAATCATTACCTGCCAACTGAAAACGCATAAAAGTCAGCGTTGCTGAGTGAGTTCTAGTTTTATGAAAACATTTATATTACCTTCCATTCGTTAAAACATTTTCATACATTCACACGTGATCACACATTATACATACACATAGATAATAGCATTATTATCTTCCGTCATCGTTCTTTTCGTACTTATTGCACGTTTCGTACATTTCGCATGTTACATTATCTTTCACTTCTATCTAGGTCCTTTCATATACTAAACCCCCCTCTTGGGCACGAAGCCAACTAATCTAGGGTTTAGTGACAAGGATCCCCTTTCGTACGTATGGAACAGTCACCAAGACTGATCCCCCTGTGTGTGAATCCCTTATGGGGCAGCCAAGATCACATGCTGTATGACACACAGTAGAGCTGACAACTCTTAAGGAGTTGTGAACCTCCTTACATTTTGCTTGCAAGACTTTCATTCGTTCATTCATTATGTTCCACTTTCATTATCTTAGATCTTTTGCTTCGTTAAGATAATACTTTTCATCCATTAACATAATCACACCACGTAAGGCCACGGAGAAATATATAATAGGAACATAAAGAAAACAGGCCATAAACATGCATAACATCAACATATAATCATCACATACCATCCCCCGAAACATCCCAAGTCATAGCTTAAAAGTCCCCCTTTCCCGAAAATTTCAGAAAATTTTCTAAGTCTTAGGCGCATGAGCACTATGCAGGCGCACGAGCACTATGCGGGCGCATGAATACTTAGGCGCATGGGCACTATTTGGGTGCACGGCCAACACTTAGGCGTCTGGACAACTTTCTAGGGGCACGGGTACTATGCAGGCGCATGAGTCTTGTTTAGGCGCATGGGCACTTAGGCGTTTTGGCAGACTTAGACGCATGGGCATACTTAGGCGTCTGGGCAATATCCTAGGGGAATGGGCACTATTTGTGCGCATGAACCTTGGGCGTTTGGGTACTGTTTGGGCGCATGATCTCAGGCGCATGAGCACTTAGGCGCATGGCCAGCTACTTTTCTAACTACCATCATTTTCAGACCTCAAAATCATCAATCTAACCTGTTCTAGCCTAGTTTCTAGCATACTAAGCATCAAACAAGCATATAACATGCACATAATCATAAATCATCCCGAACATACACCCACCCACAACAGGGCACTCACATATACATATGGGTACACACCCAAATTTTACAAAAACGTTTAAACATGCATTTCCAGCCCCAAATTAGTTAAAACATATAAAAACGGGGATCTAGAACTCACCTCTTGCAACTTCCGAGTAAGACTTCCTTCAAACCCGAATGCTTATGAGTTCAAACACCTAAAACACCAAAACAGACAACCGAACACACATACAAGCACATAAGCACATACCCGAAGCTGAAATGCAGCCAAGAACACCCTGAAATCAGGAAACTAACCTGAATTCCGACTTCTTCTTCTTCCTCTCTCTTAAACCGAAGAGAATTCTACTCTTTCTCTCTCTAAAAAAATTGACACGAAGATGATGTGCAATAGGGGTGGGCGGCCATGCCACCTTTTTGAACAACTTAATAATAAAGTTTGCCCCTTGCATAACCTTAACCCCTCAACTTGGGTTATTTTGCTTTTCTTTCCTTTTCTTCACTTTTTCTCTAATCCACTAATCTGTAGTTGCACAATTTGATTAAACTACAAGAAAATCTTATTTATTTTGTCATATTAGCTTGATTGAGTTCTTTTTAATCGATCATACATTGTGTTTCTTCTTCGACAACTGTTTACTTTCATTCCATCACTTTAACGTTATTCTTTATTCTTATTAATTTCAAGGGTCGTTCGTGTGGTTTCGTGTTTGGTTTTGGTTTTGTTCAAACAATAGGCTCAATGTTTCATGTTTTATTACTTAGTGCGTTTTCATTGATTATTATAATCAAATTTGATTAGATTAGTTCAGTAGTACGTTAATAAGGCATGAGAATCAAATCTTTATAGCATTGGAGGTTGTTATGAAAAGCGAAAAGCTATCCACACGAGAACTATTGTTGATTAATGTTATCATATAACTAGTTTCTTTCACATGTATTTACTTAAACTTTCGTGAATACTCTAATCCACAAATATGTAGTTGCACAATTTGATTAAACTACAAGAAAATCTTATTTACTTTGTCATGTTAGCTTGATTGAGTTATTTTTAATCGATCATACGTGGTGTTTCTGGTTTGATAACTGTTTACTTTCATTCCATCACAGTAATGTGATTCTCATTCTTACTGATTTCAAGGGTTGTTCGTGTGGTATCGTGTTTGGTTTTGGTTTTGTTCAAACAATAGGCTCTATGTGTCATTTTAAATTAATTAGTGTGATTCCATTGATTATTATAATCAAATTTGATTCGATTAGTTCAGTAGTGCGTTAAGAAGGCATGAGAATCAAATCTTTATAGCATTGGAAGTTGTTATGAAAAGCGAAAAGCTATCCACGCGAGAACTGTTGTTAATTGATGTTTTCATATAACTAGTTTCTTTCCCATGTATTTACCTAAACTTTCGTGAATACTCTAATCCACTAATATGTAGTTGCACAATTTGATTAAACTACAAGAAAATCATATTTACTTTGTCATGTTAGCTTGATTGAGTTATTTTTAATCGATCATACGTTGTGTTTCTTGTTTGACAACTATTTACTTTCATTCCATCACAGTAATGTGATTCTCCATTCTTATTGATTTTAAGGGTCGTTCGTGTGGTTTCTTGTTCGGTTTTGGTTTTGTTCAAATAATAGGTTCTATGTTTCATTTTTTATTAATTAGTGTGATTCCATTGATTATTGTAATAAAATTTTATCAGAATAGTTCAGTAGTGCGTTAAGAAGGCATGAGAATCAAATCTTTATAGCATCGGAGGTTGTTATGAAAAGCGAAAAGCTTTCCATGAGAACTATTGTTGATTAATGTTGTCGTATAACTAGTTTCTTTTCCATGTATTTACTTAAACTATCGTGAATACTTTAATCCACTAATATGTAGTTGCCCAATTTGATTAAACTACAGGAAAATCTTATTTACTTTGTCATGTTAGCTTGATTGAGTTATTTTTAATCGATCATACGTTTTGTTTTTTGTTTGGCATCTGTTTACTTTCATTCCATCATAGTAATGTGATTCTCCGTTCTTATTGATTACAATAGTCGTTCGTGTGGTTTCGTGTTCGGTTTTGGTTTTGTTCAAACAATTGGCTCTATGTTTCATTTTTGATTAATTAGTGTGATTTAATTGATTATTATAATCAAATTTGATTAGATTAGTTCAGTAGTTCGTTAATAAGGCATGAGAAACAAATCTTTATAGCAATGGAGGTTGTTATAAAAAGCGAAAAGCTATCCACACGAGAACTATTGTTGATTAATGTTGTCATATAACTAGTTTCTTTCCCATGTATTTACTTAAACTTTCGTGAATACTCTAATCCACTAATATGTAGTTGCATAATTTGATTAAACTACAAGAAAATATTATTTACTTTGTCATGTTAGCTTGATTGAGTTATTTTTAATCGATCATACGTTGTGTTTCTTGTTTGACAACTGTTTACTTTCATTCCATCACAGTAATGTGATTCTCCATTCTTATTAATTTCAAGGGTCGTTCGTGTCGTTTCGTGTTCGGTTTTGGTTTTGTTCAAACAATAGGCTCTATGTTTCATTTTTTCTTAATTATTGTCATTTCATTGATTATTATAATCAAATTTGATTCGATTAGTTCAGTAGTGCGTTAAGAAGGCATGAGAATCAAATTTTTATAGTATTGGAGGATGTTATGAGAAACGAAAAGCTATACTCGCGAGAACTATTGTCGATTAATGTTGTCGTATAACTAGTTACTTTCCCATGTATTTTACTTAAACCGTCGTGAATACTCTAATCCACAAATCTGTAGTTGCATAATTTGATTAAACTACAAGAAAATCTTATTTATTTTGTCATATTAGCTTGGATTGAGTTCTTTTTAATGGATCATACATTGTGTTTCTTCTTTGACAACTGTTTACTATTAATCCATCACTTTAATATTATTCTCGACTCTTATTCATTTCCAGGGTCGTTCGTGTGGGTTCGTGTGTGCTTTTGGTTTTGTTCAAACAATAGGTTCTATGTTTCATTTTTGATTAATTAGTGTGATTCCATTGATTATTATAATCAAATTTGATTCGATTAGTTCAGAAGTGCATTAAGAAGGCATGAGAATCAAATCTTTATGGCACTGGAGGATGTTATGAGAAACGGAAAGCTATCCACGCGAAAACTATTGTTGATTAATGTTGTCGTATAACTAGTTTCTTTCCCATGTATTTACTTAAACTTTCGTGAATACTCTAATCCACTAATATGTAGTTGCCGCATTTGATTAAACTATAAGAAAATCTTATTTACTTTGTCATGTTAGCTTGATTGAGTTATTTTCAATCGATCATACGTTGTGTTTCTTGTTTGACAACTGTTTACTTTCATTCCATCATAGTAATGTGATTCTTCATTCTTATTGATTTCAAGGGTCGTTCGTGTAGTTTCGTGCTCGGTTTTCGTTTTTTTCAAACAATAGGCTCTATGTTTCATTTTTGATTAATTAGTGTGATTCCATTGATTATTATAATCAAATTTGATTAGATTAGTTCACTAGTGCGTTAAGAAGGCATGAGAATCAAATTTTTATAGAATTGGAGGTTGTTAAGAAAAGCGAAAAGCTATCTACGCGAGAACTATTGTTGATTGATGTTGTCATATAACCAGTTCCTTTCCCATTTATTTACTTAATCGATCATACGTTGTGTTTCTTGTTTGACAACTGTTTACTTTCATTCCATCACAGTAATGTGATTCTCCATTCTTATTGATTTCAAGGGTCGTTCGTGTCGTTTCGTGTTCGGTTTTGGTTTTGTTCAAACAATAGGCTCTATGTTTCATTTTTTCTTAATTATTGTCATTCAATTGATTATTATAATCAAATTTGATTCGATTAGTTCAGTAGTGCGTTAAGAAGGCATGAGAATCGAATCTTTATAGTATTGGAGGATGTTATGAGAAACGAAAAGCTATCCACGCGAGAACTATTGTCGATTAATGTTGTCGTATAACTAGTTACTTTCCCATGTATTTTACATAAACCGTCGTGAATACTCTAATCCACAAATCTGTAGTTGCATAATTTGATTAAACTACAAGAAAATCTTATTTCTTTTGTCATATTAGCTTGATTGAGTTCTTTTTAATGGATCATACATTGTGTTTCTTCTTTGACAACTGTTTACTATTAAATCATCACTTTAATATTATTCTCTACTCTTATTCATTTCCAGGGTCGTTCGTGTGGGTTCGTGTGTGCTTTTGGTTTTGTTCAAACAATAGGTTCTATGTTTCATTTTTGATTAATTAGTGTGATTCCATTGATTATTATAATCAAATTTGATTCGATTAGTTCAGAAGTGCATTAAGAAGGCATGAGAAACAAATCTTTATGGCACTGGAGGATGTTATGAGAAACGAAAAGCTATCCACGCGAGAACTATTGTTGATTAATGTTGTCGTATAACTAGTTTTTTTCCCATGTATTTACTTAAACTTTCGTGAATACTCTAATCCACTAATATGTAGTTGCACAATTTGATTAAACTACAAGAAAATCTTATTTACTTTGTCATGTTAGCTTGATTGAGTTATTTTCAATCGATCATACGTTGTATTTCTTTTTTGACAACTGTTTACTTTCATTCCATCATAGTAATGTGATTCTCCATTCTTATTGATTTCAAGGGTCGTTCGTGTGGTTTCGTGCTAGGTTTTGGTTTTGTTCAAACAATAGGCTCTATGTTTCATTTTTTCTTAATTATTGTCATTCCATTGATTATTATAATCAAATTTGATTCGATTAGTTCAGTAGTGCGTTAAGAAGGCATGAGAATCGAATCTTTATAGTATTGGAGGATGTTATGAGAAACGAAAAGCTATCCACGCGAGAACTATTGTTGATTAATGTTTTCGTATTACTAGTTACTTTCCAATGTATTTTACTTAAACCGTCGTGAATACTCTAATCCACAAATCTGTAGATGCATAATTTGATTAAACAACAAGAAAATCTTATTTATTTTGTCATATTAGCTTGATTGAGTTCTTTTTAATGGATCATACATTGTGTTTCTTCTTTGACAACTGTTTACTATTAATCCATCACTTTAATATTATTCTCGACTCTTATTCATTTCCAGGGTCGTTCGTGTGGGTTCGTGTGACCTTTTGGTTTTGTTCAAACAATAGGTTCAATGTTTCATTTTTGATTAATTAGTGTGATTCCATTGATTATTATAATCAAATTTGATTCGATTAGTTCAGAAGTGCATTAAGAAGGCATGAGAATCAAATCTTTATGGCATTGGAGGATGTTATGAGAAACGAAAAGCTATCCACGCGAGAACTATTGTTGATTAATGTTGTCGTATAACTAGTTTCTTTCCCATGTATTTACTTAAACTTTCGTGAATACTCTAATCCACTAATATGTAGTTGCATAATTTGATTAAACTACAAGAAAATCTTATTTACTTTGTCATGTTAGCTTGATTGTGTTATTTTCAATCGATCATACGTTGTGTTTCTTGTTTGACAACTGTTTACTTTCATTCCATCAAAGTAATGTGATTCTCCATTCTTATTGATTTCAAGGGTCCTTCGTGTGGTTTCGTGCTCGGTTTTGGTTTTGTTCAAACAATAGGCTCTATGTTTCATTTTTGATTAATTAGTGTGATTCCATTGATTATTATAATCAAATTTGATTAGATTAGTTCACTAGTGCGTTAAGAAGGCATGAGAATCAAATTTTTATAGAATTGGAGGTTGTTAAGAAAAGCGAAAAGCTATCTACGCGAGAACTATTGTTGATTGATGTTGTCATATAACTAGTTCCTTTCCCATTTATTTACTTAATCGATCATACGTTGTGTTTCTTGTTTGACAACTGTTTACTTTCATTCCATCACAGTAATGTGATTCTCCATTCTTATTGATTTCAAGGGTCGTTCGTGTCGTTTCGTGTTCGGTTTTGGTTTTGTTCAAACAATAGGCTCTTTGTTTTATTTTTTCTTAATTATTGTGATTCCATTGATTATTATAATCAAATTTGATTCGATTAGTTCAGTAGTGCGTTAAGAAGGCATGAGAATCAAATCTTTATAGTATTGGAGGATGTTATGAGAAACGAAAAGCTATCCAAGCGAGAACTATTGTTGATTAATGTTGTCGTATAACTAGTTACTTTCCCGTGTATTTTACTTAAACCGTCGTGAATACTCGAATCCACAAATCTGTAGTTGCATAATTTGATTAAACTTCAAGAAAATCTTATTTATTTTGTCATATAAGCTTGATTGAGTTCTTTTTAATGGATCATACATTGTGGTTTTTCTTTGACAACTGTTTACTATTAATCCATCACTTTAATATTATTCTCGATTCTTATTCATTTCAAGGGTCGTTCGTGTGGGTTCGTGTGTGCTTTTGCTTTTCTTCAAATAATAGGTTCTATGTTTCATTTTTGATTAATTAGTGTGATTCCATTGATTATTATAATCAAATTTGATTCGATTAGTTCAGAAGTGCATTAAGAAGGCATGAGAATCAAATCTTTATGGCACTGGAGGATGTTATGAGAAACGAAAAGCTATCCACGCGAGAACTATTGTTGATTAATGTTGTCATATAACTAGTTTCTTTCCATGTATTTACTTAAACGTTCGTGAATACTCTAATCCACTAGTATGTAGTTGCACAATTTGATTAAACTACAAGAAAATAATATTTACTTTGTTATGTTAGCTTGATTGAGTTATTTTCAATCGATCATACGTTGTGTTTCTTGTTTGACAACTGTTTACTTTCATTCCATCATAGTAATGTGATTTTCCATTCTTATTGATTTCAAGGGTCGTTCGTGTGGTTTCGTGCTCGATGTTGGTTTTGTTCAAACAATAGGCTCTATTTTTCATTTTTGATTAATTAGTGTGATTCCATTGATTATTATAACCAAATTTGATTAGATTAGTTCACTAGTGCGTTAAGAAGGCATGAGAATCAAATTTTTATAGAATTGGAGGTTGTTAAGAAAAGCGAAAAGCTATCTACGCGAGAACTATTGTTGATTGATGTTGTCATAAAACTAGTTCCTTTCCCATTTATTTACTTAATCGATCATACGTTGTGTTTATTGTTTGACAACTGTTTACTTTCATTCCATCACAGTAATGTGATTCTCCATTCTTATTGATTTCAAGGGTCGTTCGTGTCGTTTCGTGTTCGGTTTTGGTTTTGTTCAAACAATACGCTCTATGTTTCATTTTTTCTTAATTATTGTGATTCCATTGACTATTATAATCAAATTTGATTGGATTAGTTCAGTAGTGCGTTAAGAAGGCATGAGAATCAAATCTTTATACTATTGGAGGATGTTATGAGAAACGAAAAGCTATCCACGCGAGAACTATTCTTGATTAATGTTGTCGTATAACTAGTTACTTTCCCATGTATTTTACTTAAACCGTCATGAATACTCTAATCCACAAATCTGTAGTTGCATAATTTGATTAAACTTCAAGAAAATCTTATTTATTTTGTCATATAAGCTTGATTGAGTTCTTTTTAATGGATCATACATTGTGTTTCTTTTTTGACAACTGTTTACTATTAATCCATCACTTTAATATTATTCTCGATTCTTATTCATTTCAAGGGTCTTTCGTGTGGGTTCGTGTGTGCTTTTGCTTTTGTTCAAATAATAGGTTCTATGTTTTATTTTTGATTAATTAGTGTGATTCCATTGATTATTATAATCAAATTTGATTCGATTAGTTCAGAAGTGCATTAAGAAGGCATGAGAATCAAATCTTTATGGCACTGGAGGATGTTATGAGAAACGAAAAGCTATCCACGCGAGAACTATTGTTGATTAATGTTGTCATATAACTAGTTTCTTTCCATGTATTTACTTAAACGTTCGTGAATACTCTAATCCACTAGTATGTAGTTGCACAATTTGATTAAACTACAAGAAAATAATATTTACTTTGTTATGTTAGCTTGATTGAGTTATTTTCAATCGATCAAACGTTGTGTTTTTTGTTTGACAACTGTTTACTTTCATTCCATCATAGTAATGTGATTTTCCATTCTTATTGATTTCAAGGGTCGTTCGTGTGGTTTCGTGCTCGATTTTGGTTTTGTTCAAACAATAGGCTTTATTTTTCATTTTTGATTAATTAGTGTGATTCCATTGATTATTATAACCAAATTTGATTAGATTAGTTCACTAGTGCGTTAAGAAGGCATGAGAATCAAATTTTTATAGAATTGGAGGTTGTTAAGAAAAGCGAAAAGCTATCTACGCGAGAACTATTGTTGATTGATGTTGTCATATAACTAGTTCCTTTCCCATTTATTTTCTTAATCGATCATACGTTGTGTTTCTTGTTTGACAACTGTTTACTTTCATTCCATCACAGTAATGTGATTTTCCATTCTTATTGATTTCAAGGGTCGTTCGTGTCGTTTCGTGTTCGGTTTTGGTTTTGTTCAAACAATAGGCTCTATGTTTCATTTTTTCTTAATTATTGTAATTCCATTGACTATTATAAACAAATTTAATTGGATTAGTTCAGTAGTGCGTTAAGAAGGCATGAGAATCAAATCTTTATACTATTGGAGGATGTTATGAGAAACGAAAAGCTATCCACGCGAGAACTATTCTTGATTAATGTTGTCGTATAACTAGTTACTTTCCCATGTATTTTACTTAAACCGTCATGAATACTCTAATCCACAAATCTGTAGTTGCATAATTTGATTAAACTTCAAGAAAATCTTATTTATTTTGTCATATTAGCTTGATTGAGTTCTTTTTAATGGATCATACATTCTGTTTCTTCTTTGACAACTTTTTACTATTAATCCATCACTTTAATGTTATTCTCGATTCTTATTCATTTCAAGGGTCGTTCGTGTAGGTTCGTGTGTGCTTTTGCTTTTGTTCAAACAATAGGTTCTATGTTTCATTTTTGATTAATTAGTGTGATTCCATTTATTATTATAATCAAATTTGATTCCATTAGTTCAGAAGTGCATTAAGAAGGCATGAGAATCAAATATTTATGGCACTGGAGGATGTTATGAGAAACGAAAAGCAATCAACGCGAGAACTATTGTTGATTCATGTTGTCGTATAACTAGTTACTTTCCCATGTATTTTACTTAAACTGTCGTGAATACTCTAATCCACTAATCTGTAGTTGCACAATTTGATTAAGCTACAAGAAAATCTTATTTACTTTGTCATGTTAGCTTGATTGAGTTATTTTCAATCGATCATACGTTGTGTTTCTTGTTTGACAACTGTTTACTTTCATTCCATCATAGTAATGTGATTCTCCATTCTTATTGATTTCAAGGGTCGTTCGTGTGGTTTCGTGCTCGGTTTTGGTTTTGTTCAAACAATAGGCCCTATGTTTCATTTTTGATTAATTAGTGTGATTCCATTGATTATTCTAATCAAATTTGATTAGATTAGTTCACTAGTGCGTTAAGAAGGCATGAGAATCAAATTTTTATAGAATTGGAGGTTGTTAAGAAAAGCGAAAAGCTATCTACGCGAGAACTATTGTTGATTGATGTTGTCATATAACTAGTTCTTTTCCCAATTATTTACTTAAACATTCGTGAATACTCTAATCCACTAATATGTAGTTGCACAATTTAATTAAACTACAAGAAAATCTTATTTACTTTGTCATGTTAGCTTGATTGAGTTATTTTTAATCGATCATACGTTGTGTTTCTTGTTTGACAACTGTTTGCATTCATTCCGTCACAGTAATGTGATTCTCCATTCTTATTGATTTCAAGGGTCGTTCGTGTGGTTTCGTGTTCGGTTTTGGTTTTGTTCAAACAATAGGCTCTATGTTTCATTTTTGATTAATTATAGTGATTCCATTGATTTTTATAATCAAATTTGATTCGATTAGTTTAGTAGTGCGTTAAGAAGGCATGAGAATCAAATCTTTCTAGCATTGGAGGACTTTATGAGAAACGAAAAGCTATCCACGCTAAAACCATTGTTGATTAATGTTGTCGTATAACTAGTTACTTTCCCATGTATTTTACTTAAATTGTCGTGAATACTCTAATCCACTAATCTGTAGTTGCATAATTTGATTAAACTACAAGAAAATCTTATTTATTTTGTCATATTAGCTTGATTGAGTTCTTTTTAATGGATCATACATTGTGTTTCTTCTTTGACAACTGTTACTTTTATTCTATCACTTTAATGTTATTCTCGATTCTTATTGATTTCAAGGGTTGTTCGTGTGGTTTCGTGTTTGCTTTTGGTTTTGCTCAAACAATAGATTCTACATTTCATTTTTGATTAATTAGTGTGATTCCATTGATTATTATAATCAAATTTGATTCGATTAGCTTAGTAGTGCATTAAGAAGGCATGAGAATCAAATTTTTATAGCATTGGAGGATGTTATGAGAAACGAAAAGCTATCAACGCGAGAACTATTGTTGATTCATGTTGTCGTATAACTAGTTACTTTCCCATGTATTTTACTTAAACTGTCGTGAATACTCTAATCCACTAATCTGTAGTTGCACAATTTGGTTAAACTAGAAGAAATCTTATTTATTTTGTCATATTTGCTTGATTGAGTTCTTTCTAATGGATCATACATTGTGTTTTTTTTTTTTTTTTTGACAACTGTTTACTTTCATTCCATCACTTTAGTGTTATTCTCGATTCTTATTGATTTCAAGAGTCGTTCGTGTGGTTTCGTGTTTGGTGTAAGGCCCCGTTCCCGGAACACTCACAGTTGGACATTCATCGCACATAATGTTTCAAAATCACATCAAAATTTATTAAAAACACTGCAGCGGAATGATTTAACGAAACCATTTCATATATTAATAAATAATGTTTACAACATTAGTACATTACAAATCATCGTCTGGTTTCATTTCTACACAAAGGCATCATTGTTACAAAAAATGGATGCCAGATTTTTTGCCAAGTAGCTTCACCCCGTGCTATCCTCAGCAACCATTACCTGCCAACTGAAAATGCATAAAAGTCAGCATTGCTGAGTGAGTTCTAGTTTTATAAAAATATATCACCTTTCATTCGTTATAACCTTTTCATACTTTCATTCGCGACCATACATTATACATACATCCGGGTAATATTTATTATCTTCCATCATCGTTCATTTCGATCATATCGTACGTTTCGCACATTTTGTACGTTACATTATCTTTCACTTCTATCTAGGTCCTGTCATATACTAAACCCTCCTCTTAGGCACGAAGCCAACTAATCTAGGGTTTAGTGACAAGGACCTCGTTTCGTACGTATGGAACAGTCACCAAGACTGATCCCTTGTGTGTGAATCCCTCATGGGGTAGCCAAGATCGCACGCTGTATGACACACAGTTGAGATGATAACTCTCAAGGAGTTGTGAACCTCCTTACATTTTGCTTGCAAGACTTTCATTCGTTCATTCATTATGTTCCACTTTCATTATCTTAGATCTTTCGCTTCGTTAAGATAATACTTTACGTTCATTAACATAATCACATCACGTAAAGCCATGGAGTAATACATAATAGGAACATAAAGAAAACAGGCCATAACATACATAACATCATCATATAATCATCACATATCATCCTCGGAAACATCCCAAGTCGTAGCCTAAAAGTCCCTCTTTCCCGAAAATTTCAAAAAATATTCTAAGTCTTTAGGCGCATGAGCACTATGCACGCGCTTGGGCACTATGCGGGCGCATGAATACTTAGGCGCATGGGCGACTCAGGCTCATGGGTACTATTTGGGCGCACGAGCCTTACTTAGGCGCATGGACAGATTTCTGGGCGCATGGGCACTATTTGTGCGCATAAACCTTGGGCGTTTGGGTACTATTTGGGCGCATGATCTCAGGCGCATGAGCACTTAGGCGCATGGCCAACTACTTTTTAACTAACATCAATTTCAGACCTCAAATCATCAATCTAACCTGTTCTAGCCTAGTTTCTACCATACTAAGCATCAAAAAAGCATAAAATCACTAACAAAATCATAAATTTCTCAAACATACACCCTCCCAACAGGGCACATACACATACATACGGGTACACACCCAAATTTCAAAAAAACTTTTAAACATGCATTTCCAGCCCCAAATCAGTTAAAACAAGTAAAAACGGTGATCTAGAACTCACCTCTTGCAACTTTCGAGTAAGACTTCCTTCAAACCCGAATGCTTGTGAGTTCAAACACCTAAAAACACCAAAACACACAACCGAACAAACATACAAGCACATAAGCACATATCCGAAGCTGAAATGAAGCCAAGAACATCCCAATAATCAGAAAACTAACCTGAATTTCGAATTCTTCTCGTTGCTCTCTCTAGAACCGGGAGAATTCTCTGCTCTCTCTCTCTAGAAATCCGACGGAAAGAATAGTACCGGGGTCATGGGCGGCCGTGACCACCTTTTGAACAAATTAATATCAAACTTTGTCCATTGTACAACTTTAACCCCTCAACTTGGGTTACTTCGCTTTTCTCTTCTTTTAAAATTTCCGGGTGTTATTTTTGGTTTTGGTTTTGTTCAAACAATAGGTTGTATATTTCATTTTTGATTAATTAGTGTGGTTCCATTGATTATTATAATCAAATTTGATTCGATTACTTCAGAAGTGCATTAAGATGGCATGAGAATCAAATCTTTATAGCATTGGAGGATGTTATGAGAAACGAAAAGCTATCCACGCGGGAACAATTATTGATTAATATTGTCGTATAACTAGTTTCTTTCCCATGTATTTACTTAAACTTTCATGAATACCCTAATCCACTAATATGTAGTTGCACAATTTGATTAAACTACAAGAAAATCTTATTTACTTTGTCATGTTAGCTTGATTGAGTTATTTTTAATCGATTATACGTTGTGTTTCTTGTTTGACAACTTTTTACTTTCATTCCATCGCAATAATGTGATTCTCCATTCTTATTGATTTCAAGGGTCGTTCGTGTGGTTTCGTGCTCGGTTTTGGTTTTGTTCAAACAATAGGCTCTATGTTTCATTTTTGATTAATTAGTGTGATTCCATTGATTATTATAATCAAATTTGATTAGATTAGTTCAGTAGTGCATTAATAAGCATGAGAATCAAATCTTTATAGCATTAGAGGTTGTTATGAAAAACGAAAAGCTATCCACGAGAGAACTATTGTTGATTAATGTTGTCGTATAACTAGTTTCTTTCCCATGTATTTACTTAAACTTTCGTTAATACTCTAATCCACTAATATGTAGTTGCACAATTTGATTAAACTACAAGCAAATCTTATTTACTTTGTCATGTTAGCTCGATTGAGTTATTTTTAATCGATCATACGTTGTGTTTCTTGTTTGACAACTGTTTACTTTCATTCGATCACAGTAATGTGATTCTCCATTCTTATTAAATTCAAGGGTCGTTCGTGTGGTTTCGTGTTCGGTTTTGGTTTTGTTCAAACAATAGGCTCCATGTTTCATTTTTGATTAATTAGTGTGATTCCATTGATTATTATAATCAAATTTGAATCGATTAGATCAGTAGTGCATTAAGAAGGCATGAGAATCAAATCTATATAGCATTGGAGGATGTTATGAGAAACGAAAAGCTATCTACGCGAAAACTATTGTTGATTAATGTTGTCGTATAACTAGTTACTTTCCCATGTATTTTACTTAAATTGTCGTAAATACTCTAATCCACTAATTTGTACTTGCACAATTTGATTAAACTACAAGAAAATCTTATTTATTTGGTCATATTAGCTTGATTGAGTTCTTTTTAATGGATCATACATTGTGTTTCTTCTTTGACAACTGTTTACTTTTATTTTATCACTTTAATGTTATTCTCGATTTTTATTGATTTCAAGGGTTGTTCGTGTGGTTTCGTGTTTGCTTTTGGTTTTATTCAAACAATAGGTTCTATGTTTCATTTTTGATTAATTAGTGTGATTCCATTGATTATTATAATCAAATTTGATTCGATTAGTTCAGTAGTGCATTAAGAAGGCATGAGAATCAAATTTTTATAGCATTGGTGGATGTTATGTGAAACGAAAAGCTATCAACGCGAGAACTATTGTTGATTCATGTTGCCCTATAACTAGTTACTTTCCCATGTATTTTACTTAAACTGTCGTGAATACTCTAATCCACTAATCTGTAGTTACACAATTTGATTAAACTACAAGAAATCTTATTTATTTTGTCATATTAACTTGATTGAGTTCTTTCTAATCAATCCTACATTGTGTTTTTTTTTTACAACTGTTTATTTTCATTCCATCACTTTCGTGTTATTTTCGATTCTTATTGATTTCAAAGGTCGTTCGTCTGGTTTCGTGCTTTGTTTTGGTATAACAATAGGCTGTATATTTCATTTTTGATTAATTAGTGTGGGTCCATTGATTATTATAATCAAATTTGAATCGATTACTTCAGTAGTGCATTAAGAAGGCATGAGAATCAAATATTTATAGCATTGGAGGATGTTATGAGAAACAAAAAGCTATCTACGCGAAAATTATTGTTGATTAATGTTGTCGTATAACTAGTTACTTTCCCATGTATTTTACTTAAACAGTCGTAAATACTCTAATCCACTAATTTGTAGTTGCACAATTTGATTAAACTACAAGAAAATCTTATTTATTTTGTCATATTAGCTTGATTGAGTTCTTTTTAATGGATCATACATTGTGTTTTTTTTTGACAACTGTTTATTTTCATTCCATCACTTTACTGTTATTCTCGATTCTTATTGGTTTCAAGGGTGGTTCGTGTGGGTCGTGTTTTGTTTTGGTTTTGTTCAAACAATAGGCTGTATATTTAATTTTTGATTAATTTGTGTGGTTCCATTGATTATTATAATCAAATTTGATTCGATTAGTTCAGTAGTGCATTAAGAAGGCATGAGAATCAAATCTTTACAGCATTGGAGGATGTTATGAGAAACGAAAAGCTATCCACGCGAGACCTATTGTTGATTAATGTTGTCGTATAACTAGTTTCTTTCCCATGTATTTACATAAACTTTCGTGAATACTCTAATCCACTAATATGTAGTTGCACAATTTGATTAAACTACAAGAAAATCTTATTTACTTTGTCATGTTAGCTTGATTGAGTTATTTTTAATCGATCATATGCTGTGTTTCTTGTTTGACAACTGCTTACATTCATTCCATCACAGTAATGTGATTCTCCATTCTTATTGATTTCAAGGGTCGTTCGTGTGGTTTCGTGTTTGGTTTTGGTTTTGTTCAAACAATAGGTTCTATGTTTCATTGTTGATTAATTAGTGTGATTCCATTGATTATTATAATCAAATTTGATTCGATTAGTTTAGTAGTGCGTTAAGAAGGCATGAGAATCAAATCTTTATAGCATTGGAAGTCGTTATGAAAAGCGAAAAGCTATCCACGCGAGAACTGTTGTTAATTGATGTTTTCGTATAACTAGTTCCTTTCCCATGTATTTACCTAAACTTTCGTGAATACTCCAATCCACAAATATGTAGTTGCACAATTTGATTAAACTACAAGAAAATCTTATACACTTTGTCATGTTAGCTTGATTGAGTTATTTTTAATCGATCATACGTTGTGTTTCTTGTTTGACAACTGTTTACTTTCATTCCATCACAGTAATGTGATTCTCCATTCTTATTGATTTCAAGGGTCGTTCATGTGGTTTCGTGCTCGGTTTTGGTTTTGTCCAAACAATAGGCTCTATGTTTCATTTTTGATTAATTAGTGTGATTCCATTGGTTATTATAATCAAATTTTATCAGAATAGTTCAGTAGTGCGTTAAGAAGGCATGAGAATCAAATCTTTATAGCATTGGAGGTTGTTATGAAAAGCGAAAAGCTTTCCATGAGAGAACTATTGTTGATTAATGTTGTCGTATAACTAGTTTCTTTTCCATGTATTTACTTAAACATTCGTGAATACTTTAATCCACTAATATGTAGTTGCACAATTTGATTAAACTACAAGAAAATCTTATTTACTTTGTCATGTTAGCTTGATTGAGTTATTTTTAATCGATCATACGTTGTGTTTTTTGTTTGACAACTGTTTACTCTCACTCCATCACAGTAATGTGATTCTCCATTCTTATTGATTTTTCAATGGTCGTTCGTGTGGTTTCGTGTTAGGTTTTGGTTTTGTTCAAACAATTGGCTCTATGTTTCATTTTTGATTAATTAGTGTGATTAAATTGATTATTATAATCAAATTTGATTAGATTAGTTCAGTAGTGCGTTAATAAGGCATGAGAATCAAATCTTTATAGCATTGGAGGTTGTTATGAAAAACGGAAAGCTATCCACGCGAGAACTATTGTTGATTAATGTTGTCGTATAACTAGTTTCTTTCCCATGTATTTACTTAAATTTTCGTTAATACTCTAATCCACTAATTTGTAGTTGCACAATTTGGTTAAACTACAAGAAAATCTTATTTACTTTGTCATCTTAGCTTGAATGAGTTATTTTTAATCTATCATACGTTGTGTTTCTTGTTTGACAACTGTTTACTTTCATTCCATCACAATAATTTGATTCTCCATTTCTTATTGATTTCAAGGGTCGTTCGTGTGGTTTCGTGTTCGGTTTTGGTTTTGTTCATACAATAGGCTCTATGTTTCATTTTTGATTAATTAGTGTGATTCCATTGATTATTATAATAAAATTTGATTCGATTAGTTAAGTAGTGCATTAAGAAGGCATGAGAATCAAATCTTTATAGCATTGGAGGATGTTATGAGAAACGAAAAGCTATCCACGTGAAAACTATTGTTGATTAATGTTGTCGTATAACTAGTTCCTTTCCCATGTATTTTACCTAAACTTTCGTGAATGCTGTAATCCACTAATCTGTAGTTGCACAATTTGATTAAACTACAAGAAATCTTATATATTTTATCATATTAGCTTGATTGAGTTCTTTCTAATGGATCGTACATTGTGTTTTTTCTTTGACAACTGTTTACTTTTATTCCATCACTGTAATGTGATTCTCCATAATTATTATTTCAAGGATCGTTCGTGTGGTTTCGTGTTCGGTTTTGGTTTTGTTAAAACAATAGGCTCTATGTTTCATTTTTTATTAATTAGTGTGATTCCATTGATTACTATAATCAAATTTGATCAGATTAGTTCAGTAGTACGTTAAGAAGGCATGAGAATCAAATCTTTATAGCATTGGAGGTTGTTATGGAAAGCGAAAAGCTATCCATGCGAGAACTATTGTTGATTCATATTGTCGTATAACTAGTTCCTTTCCCAGGTATTTTACTTAAACTTTCGTGAATACTTTAATTCACTAATCTGTAGTTGCACAATTTGATTAAACTACATGAAAATGTTATTTACTTTGTCATGTTAGCTTGATTGAGTTCTTTTTAATCGATCATACATTAAGTTTCTTGTTTGACAACTGTTTACTTTTATTCCATCACTGTAATGTGATTGTCCATTCTTATTGATTTCAAGGGTCGTTCGTTTGGTTTCGTGGTCAGTTTTGGTTTTGTTCAAACAATAGGCTCTATGTTTTATTTTTGATTATTTTGTGTGATTCCATTGATTATTATAATCAAATTTGATTAGATTAGTTCAGTAGTGCGTTAAGAAGGCATGAGAATCAAATCTTTATAGCATTGGAGGTTGTTATGAAAAATGAAAAGCTATCCACGCGAGAACCGTTGTTAATTGATGTTTTCGTATAACTAGTTCCTTTCCTATGTATTTACTTAAACTTTTGTGAATACTTTAATCTACTAATCTGTAGTTGCACAATTTGATTAAACTACAAGAAAATCTTTTTTATTTTGTCATATTAACTTGATTGAGTTCTTTTTAATCTATCATACATTGTGTTCCTTGTTTGACAACTGTTTACTTTCGTTCCATCACTTTAATGTTATTCTCGATTCTTATTGATTTCAAGAGTGGTTCGTGTGGTTTCGTGTTTGGTTTTGGTTTTGTTCAAACAATAGGCTCTATGTTTCATTTTTGATTAATTAGTATGATTCCATTGATTATTATAATTAGATTTGATTAAATTAGTTCACTAGTGCATTAAGAAGGCATGAGAATCAAATCTTTATAGCATTGGGGGATGTTATGATAAGCGAAAAGCTATCCACGCGAGAATTATTGTTGATTAATGTTGTCGCATAACTAGTTCCTTTCCCATGTACTTTACTTAAACTTTCTTGAATATTTTAATGCACTAATCTGTAGTTGCACAATTTGATTAAACTATAAGAAAATCTTATTTACTTTGTCAAGTTAGCTTGATTGAGTTCTTTTTAATCGATCATACTTTGTGTTTCTTGTTTGACAACTGTTTACTTTCATTCCATCACTGTAATGTGATTCTCCATAATTATTAATTTAAAGGGTCGTATGTGTGGTTTCGAGTTCGGTTTTGGTTTTGTTCAAATAATAAGCTCTATGTTTCATTTTTTATTAATTAGTGTGATTCCATTGATTACTATAATCAAACTTGATCAGATTAGTTCAGTAGTGCGTTAAGAAGGCAGGAGAATCAAATCTTTATGGCATTGGAGGTTGTTATGAAAAGCAAAAATCCATCCATGCGAGAACTGTTGTTAATTGATATTTTCGTATAAAAAGTTTGTTTCCCATGTATTTACTTAAACTTTCGTGAATACTTTAATCCACTAATCTGTAGTTGCACAATTTGATTAAACTACAAGAAAATCTTATTTACTTTGTCATGCTAGCTTGATTGAGTTCTTTTTAATCGATCATGCACTGTGTTTCTTGTTTGACAACTGTTTACTTTCATTCCATCACTTTAATGTTATTCTCGATTCTTATTGATTTTAAGAGTCCTTCTTGTGGTTTCATGTTTGGTTTTGGTTTTGTTCAAACAATAGGCTCTATGTTTCATTTTTGGTTAATTAGTGTGATTCCATTGATTATTATAATTAAATTTGATTAGATTAGTTCACTAGTGCATTAAGAAGGCATGAGAATCAAATCTTTATAGCATTGGGGGACGTTATGAAAAGCGAGAAGCTATCCACGCGAGAACTGTTGTTGATTAATGTTGTCGTATAACTAGTCCTTTCCCATGTATTTTACTTAAACTTTCGTGAATATTTTAATGCACTAATCTGTAGTTGCACAATTTGATTAAACTACAAGAAAATCTTATTTACTTTGTCATGTTAGCTTGATTGAGTTCTTTTTAATCGATCATACTTTGTGTTTCTTGTTTGACAACTGTTTACTTTCATTCCATCACTGTAATGTGATTCTCCATAATTATTAATTTCAAGGGTCGTTCGTGTGGTTTCGTGTTCGGTTTTGGTTTTGTTAAAACAATAGGCTCTATGTTTCATTTTTTATTAATTAGTGTGATTCCATTGATTACTATAATCAAATTTGATCAGATTAGTTCAGTAGTACGTTAAGAAGGCATGAGAATCAAATCTTTATAGCATTGGAGGTTGTTATGGAAAGCGAAAAGCTATCCATGCGAGAACTATTGTTGATTCATATTGTCGTATAACTAGTTCCTTTCCCAGGTATTTTACTTAAACTTTCGTGAATACTTTAATTCACTAATCTGTAGTTGCACAATTTGATTAAACTACATGAAAATGTTATTTACTTTGTCATGTTAGCTTGATTGAGTTCTTTTTAATCGATCATACATTAAGTTTCTTGTTTGACAACTGTTTACTTTTATTCCATCACTGTAATGTGATTGTCCATTCTTATTGATTTCAAGGGTCGTTCGTTTGGTTTCGTGGTCAGTTTTGGTTTTGTTCAAACAATAGGCTCTATGTTTTATTTTTGATTATTTTGTGTGATTCCATTGATTATTATAATCAAATTTGATTAGATTAGTTCAGTAGTACGTTAAGAAGGCATGAGAATCAAATCTTTATAGCATTGGAGGTTGTTATGAAAAGTGAAAAGCTATCCACGCGAGAACCGTTGTTAATTGATGTTTTCGTATAACTAGTTCCTTTCCTATGTATTTACTTAAACTTTTGTGAATACTTTAATCTACTAATCTGTAGTTGCACAATTTGATTAAACTACAAGAAAATCTTTTTTATTTTGTCATATTAACTTGATTGAGTTCTTTTTAATCTATCATACATTGTGTTCCTTGTTTGACAACTGTTTACTTTCGTTCCATCACTTTAATGTTATTCACGATTCTTATTGATTTCAAGAGTCGTTCGTGTGGTTTCGTGTTTGGTTTTGGTTTTGTTCAAACAATAGGCTCTATGTTTCATTTTTGATTAATTAGTATGATTCCATTGATTATTATAATTAGATTTGATTAAATTAGTTCACTAGTGCATTAAGAAGGCATGAGAATCAAATCTTTATAGCATTGGGGGATGTTATGATAAGCGAAAAGCTATCCACGCGAGAATTATTGTTGATTAATGTTGTCGTATAACTAGTTCCTTTCCCATGTACTTTACTTAAACTTTCTTGAATATTTTAATGCACTAATCTGTAGTTGCATAATTTTATTAAACTACAAGAAAATCTTATTTACTTTGTCAAGTTAGCTTGATTGAGTTCTTTTTAATCGATCATACTTTGTGTTTCTTGTTTGACAACTGTTTACTTTCATTCCATCACTGTAATGTGATTCTCCATAATTATTAATTTCAAGGGTCGTATGTGTGGTTTCGAGTTCGGTTTTGGTTTTGTTCAATTAATAAGCTCTATGTTTCATTTTTTATTAATTAGTGTGATTCCATTGATTACTATAATCAAACTTGATCAGATTAGTTCAGTAGTGCGTTAAGAAGGCAGGAGAATCAAATCTTTATAGCATTGGAGGTTGTTATTAAAATCGAAAATCCATCCATGCGAGAACTGTTGTTAATTGATATTTTCGTATAAAAAGTTTGTTTCCCATGTATTTACTTAAACTTTCGTGAATACTTTAATCCACTAATCTGTAGTTGCACAATTTGATTAAACTATAAGAAAATCTTATTTACTTTGTCATGTTAGCTTGATTGAGTTCTTTTTAATCGATCATGCACTGTGTTTTTTGTTTGACAACTGTTTACTTTCATTCCATCACTTTAATGTTATTCTCGATTCTTATTGATTTTAAGAGTCGTTCTTGTGGTTTCATGTTTGGTTTTGGTTTTGTTCAAACAATAGGCTCTATGATTCATTTTTGATTAATTAGTGTGATTCCATTGATTATTATAATGAAATTTGATTAGATTAGTTCACTAGTGCATTAAGAAGGCATGAGAATCAAATCTTTATAGCATTAGGGGATGTTATGAAAAGCGAGAAGCTATCCACGCGAGAACTGTTGTTGATTAATGTTGTCGTATAACTAGTTCCTTTCCCATGTATTTTACTTAAACTTTGATGAATACTTTAATGCACTAATCGGTAGTTGCCCAATTTGATTAAAGTACAATAAAATCTTATTTACTTTGTCATGTTAGCTTGATTTAGTTCTTTTTAATCGATTATACATTGTGTTTCTTGTTTGACAACTGTTTACTTTCATTCCATCACTGTAATGTAATTCTCCATAATTATTAATTTCAAGGGTCGTATGTGTGGTTTCGAGTTCGGTTTTGGTTTTGTTCAAACAATAGGCTCTATGTTTCATTTTTTATTAATTAGTGTGATTCCATTGATTACTATAACCAAACTTGATCAGATTAGTTCAGTAATGCGTTAAGAAGGCAGGAGAATCAAATCTTTATAGAAATGGAGGTTGTTATGAAAAGCGAAAATCCATCCATGCGAGAACTGTTGTTAATTGATATTTTCGTATAACAACTTCGTTTCCCATGTATTTACTTAAACTTTCGTGAATACTTTAATCCACTAATCTGTTGTTGCACAATTTGATTAAACTATAAGAAAATCTTATTTACTTTGTCATGTTAGCTTGATTGAGTTCTTTTAATCGATCATGCACTGTGTTTTTTGTTTGACAACTGTTTACTTTCATTCCATCACTTTAATGTTATTCTCGATTCTTATTGATTTTAAGAGTCGTTCTTGTGGTTTCGTGTTTGGTTTTGGTTTTGTTCAAACAATAGCCTCTATGTTTCATTTTTGATTAATTAGTGTGATTCCACTGATTATTATAATTAAATTTGATTAGATTAGTTCACTAGTGCATTAAGAAGGCAAGAGAATCAAATCTTTATAGCATTGGGGGATGTTATGAAAAGCGAGAAGCTATCCACGCGAGAACTGTTGTTGATTAATGTTGTCGTATAACTAGTCCTTTCCCATGTATTTTATTTAAACTTTCGTGAATATTTTAATGCACTAATCTGTAGTTGCACAATTTGATTAAACTACAAGAAAATCTTATTTACTTTGTCATGTTTGCTTGATTGAGTTCTTTTTAATCGATCATACATTGTGTTTCTTGTTTGACAACTGTTTACTTTCATTCCGTCACTGTAATGTGATTCTCCATAATTATTAATTTCAAGGGTCGTTCGTGTGGTTTCGTGTTTGGTTTTGGTTTTGTTCAAACAATAGGCTCTATGTTTCATTTTTTATTAATTAGTGTCATTCCATTGATTACTACAATCAAATTTGATCAGATTAGTTCAGTAGTACGTTAAGAAGGCATGAGAATCAAATCTTTATAGCATTGGAGGTTGTTATGGAAAGCGAAAAGCTATCCTTGCGAGAACTATTGTTGATTCATATTGTCGTATAACTAGTTCCTTTCCCATGTATTTTACTTAAACTTTCGTGAATACTTTAATTCACTAATCTGTAGTTGCACAATTTGATTAAACTACAAGAAAATCTTATTTACTTTGTCATGTTAGCTTGATTGAGTTCTTTTTAAACGATCATACATTAAGTTTCTTGTTTGACAACTGTTTACTTTTATTCCATCACTGTAATGTGATTGTCCATTCTTATTGATTTCAAGGGTCGTTCGTGTGGTTTCGTGTTCGGTTTTGGTTTTGTTCAAACAATAGGCTCTATGTTTTATTTTTGATTATTTTGTGTGATTCCATTGATTATTATAATCAAATTTGATTAGATTAGTTCAGTAGTGCGTTAAGAAGGCATGAGAATCAAATCTTTATAGCATTGGAGGTTGTTATGAAAAGTGAAAAGCTATCCACGCGAGAACCGTTGTTAATTGATGTTTTCGTATAACTAGTTCCTTTCCTTTGTATTTACTTAAACTTTTGTGAATACTTTAATCTACTAATCTGTAGTTGCACAATTTGATTAAAGTACAAGAAAATCTTATTTACTTTGTCATGTTAGCTTGATTGAGTTCCTTTTAATCGATCATACATTGTGTTTCTTGTTTGACAACTGTTTACTTTCATTCCATCACTGTAATGTGATTCTCCATAATTATTAATTTCAAGGGTCGTTCGTGTGGTTTCGTGTTTGGTTTTGGTATTGTTCAAACAATAGGCTCTTTGTTTTATTTTTGATTAATTAGTGTGATTCCATTGATTATTATAATCAAATTTGATTCGATTAGTTCAGTAGTGTGTTAAGAAGGCATGAGAATCAAATCCTTATAGCACTAGAGGATGTTGTGAGAAACGAAAAGCTATCCACGCTAGAACTATTGTTGATTAATGTTGTCGTATAACTAGTTTATTTCACATGTATTTACTTAAACTTTCGTGAATACTCTAATCCACTAATATGTTATTGCACAACTTGATTAAAGTACAAGAAAATCTTATTTACTTTGTCATGTTAGCTTGATTGAGTTTCTTTTAATCGATCATACATTGTGTTTCTTGTTTGACAACTGTTTACTTTCATTCCATCACTGTAATGTGATTCTCCATAATTATTAATTTCAAGGGTCGTTCGTGTGGTTTCGTGTTTGGTTTTGGTATTGTTCAAACAATAGGCTCTATGTTTTATTTTTGATTAATTAGTGTGATTCCATTGATTATTATAATCAAAGTTGATTCGATTAGTTCAGTAGTGCGTTAAGAAGGCATGAGAATCAAATCCTTATAGCACTAGAGGATGTTGTGAGAAACGAAAAGCTATCCACGCTAGAACTATTGTTGATTAATGTTGTCGTATAACTAGTTTATTTCCCATGTATTTACTTAAACTTTCGTGAATACTCTAATCCACTAATATGTTATTGCACAACTTGATTAAACTACAAGAAAATCTTATTTACTTTGTCATGTTAGCTTGATTGAGTTATTTTTAATCGATCATATGTTGTGTTTCTTGTTTGACAACTGTTTACTTTCATTCCATCACAGTAATGTGATTCTCCATTCTTATTGATTTCAAGGGTCGTTCGTGTGGTTTCATGTTCGGTTTTGGTTTTGTTCTAACAATAGGCTCTATGTTTTATTTTTGATTATTTTGTGTGATTCCATTGATTATTATAATCAAATTTGATTAGATTAGTTCAGTAGTGCGTTAAGAAGGCATGAGAATCAAATCTTTATAGCATTGAAGGTTGTTATGAAAAGTGAAAAGCTATCCACGCGAGAACCGTTGTTAATTGATGTTTTCGTATAACTAGTTCCTTTCTTATGTATTTACTTAAACTTTTGTGAATACTTTAATCCACTAATCTTTAGTTGCACAATTTGATTAAACTACAAGAAAATCTTATTTACTTTGTCATGTTAGCTTGATTGAGTTCCTTTTAATCGATCATACATTGTGTTTCTTGTTTGACAACTGTTTACTTTCATTCCATCACTGTAATGTGATTCTCCATAATTATTAATTTCAAGGGTCGTTCGTGAGGTTTCGTGTTCGGTTTTGGTTTTGTTCAAACTATAGCCTCTATGTTTCATTTTTTATTAATTAGTGTGATTTCATTGATTACTATAATCAAATTTGATCAGATTAGTTCAGTAGTACGTTAAGAAGGCATGAGAATCAAATCTTTATAGCATTGGAGGTTGTTATGGAAAGCGAAGAGCTATCCATGCGAGAACTATTGTTGATTCATATTGTCGTATAACTAGTTCCTTTCCCATGTATTTTACTTAAACTTTCGTGAATAGTTTAATTCACTAATCTGTAGTTGCACAATTTGATTAAACTACAAGAAAATACTATTTACTTTGTCATGTTAGCTTGATTGAGATCTTTTTAATCGATCATACTTTAAGTTTCTTGTTTGACAACTGTTTACTTTCATTCCATCACTGTAATGTGATTGTCCATTCTTTTTGATTTCAAGGGTCGTTCGTGTGGTTTCATGTTTGGTTTTGGTTTTGTTCAAACAATAGGCTATATGTTTTATTTTTGATTATTTTGTGTGATTCCATTGATTATTATAATCAAATTTGATTAGATTAGTTCAGTAGTGCGTTAAGAAGGCATAAGAATCAAATCTTTATAGCATTGGAGGTTGTTATGAAAAGTGAAAAGCTATCCACGCGAGAACCGTTGTTAATTGATGTTTTCGTATAACTAGTTCCTTTCCTATGTATTTACTTAAACTTTTGTGAATACTTTAATATACTAATATGTAGTTGCACAATTTGATTAAAGTACAAGAAAATCTTATTTACTTTGTCATGTTAGCTTGATTGAGTTCCTTTTAATCGATCATACATTGTGTTTCTTGTTTGACAACTGTTTACTTTTATTCCATCACTGTAATGTGATTCTCCATAATTATTAATTTCAAGGGTCGTTCATGTGGTTTCGTGTTTGGTTTTGGTATTGTTCAAACAATAGGCTCTATGTTTTATTTTTGATTAATTAGTGTGATTCCATTGATTATTATAATCAAATTTGATTCGATTAGTTCAGTAGTGCGTTAAGAAGGCATGAGAATCAAATCCTTATAGCACTAGAGGATGTTGTGAGAAACGAAAAGCTATCCACGCTAGAACTATTGTTGATTAATGTTGTCGTATAACTAGTTTATTTCCCATGTATTTACTTAAACTTTCGTGAATACTCTAATCCACTAATATGTTATTGCACAACTTGATTAAACTACAAGAAAATCTTATTTACTTTGTCATGTTAGCTTGATTGAGTTATTTTTAATCGATCATATGTTGTGTTTCTTGTTTGACAACTATTTACTTTCATTCCATCACAGTAATGTGATTCTCCATTCTTATTGATTTCAAGGGTCGTTCGTGTGGTTTCGTGTTCGGTTTTGGTATTGTTCAAACAATAGGCTCTATGTTTCATTTTTGATTAATTAGTGTGATTCCATTGATGTAACACCTGAAAATTTTAAAAGAAGAGAAAAAGTGAAGAAAAGGAAAGAAAAGCAAAAAAACCCAAGTTGAGGGGTTAAAGTCGTGCAAAGGGCAAACTTTATTATTAATATGTTCAAAAAGGTGGCATGGCCGCCCACCCCTATTGCACACCATCTTTCTGTCGATTTTTAATGAGAGAAAGAGCAGAATTCTCTTCGGTTTTAGAGAGAATAAGAAGAAGAGGCTGAATTCAGGTTAGTTTCCTGATTTCAGGGTGTTCTTGGCTGCATTTCTGCTTCGGGTATGTGCTTATGTGCTTGTTTATATGTTCGGTTTTGGTGTTTTAGGTGTTTGAACTCATAAGCATTCGGGTTTGAAGGAAGTCTTACTCGGAAGTTGCAAGAGGTGAGTTCTAGATCCCCGTTTTTACATGTTTTAACTGATTTGGGGCGAGAAATGCATGTTTAAACGTTTTTATAAAATTTCGGGAAAGGGGTACTTTTAAACTATGACTTGGGATGTTCCCGGGGATGGTATGTGATGATTATAAGTCGACGTTATGCATGTTTATGTCCTGTTTTCTTTATGTTCCTATTATATATTTCTCCGTGGCCTTACGTGGTGTGATTATTTTAATAGATGAAAAGTATTATCTTAACGAAGCGAAAGATCTAAGATAATGAAAGTGGAACATAATGAATGAACGAATGAATGTCTTGCAAGCAAAATTTAAGGAGGTTCACAACTCCTTGAGAGTTGTCAGCTCAACTGTGTGTCATACAGCATGCGATCTTGGCTGCCCCATGAGGGATTCACACACAGGGGGATCAGTCTTGGTGACTCTTCCATACGTTGACTCTTCCATACGTACGAAACGGGGTCCTTGTCACTAAACCCTAGATTAGTTGGCTTCGTGCCCAAGAGGGGGGTTTAGTATATGATAGGACCTAGATAGAAGTGAAAGATAATGTAACGTGCGAAATGTACGAAACGTGCGATAAGTACGAAAAGAACGATGACGAAGGATAATAATGCTATTATCTATGTGTATGTATAATGTGTGATCACGTGCGAAAGTATGAAAATGTTTTAACGAATGGAAGGTAATATAAATGTTTTCATAAAACTAGAACTCACTCAGCAACGCTGACTTTTATGCATTTTCAGTTGGCAGGTGATGGTTGCTGAGGATGGCACGGGGTGAAGCTACTTGGCAAAGATTTTGGATGGCATTTTGTGTAACAATGATGCTTTTGTGTAGAAATGAAACCAGACAATGATTTGCAATGTCTAATGTTGTAAAAAGTAATTATTAATATATGAAATGGATTCGTTAAGTTTTTCCGCTGCAAATGTTTAATAGATTTTATGTGATTTTGAAATAGTATGTGCGATGATTGTCCAACTGTGAGTGTCCCGGGAACGGGGCCCTTCCAAGTTGGTATCAGAGCCAAAGTTTAAGAGAAATGGGTAAATATTTTCCAATAAACCTAAACTTAAACTGAGAATAGGACAAAGGGAAGGATGCCAGCCGAAGTAGCAACGTGCCATCAGGTATTTTCTTTAATGTTAACCGGTATTATGTGCGCATGCTATCTGCATTATGTGCCTTTAGTAGATTTGGATACTAATGTAGTCAGGATAGAAAATGCTTAGGGTATGAAGAGTAAAGTAAGTGGCTAATCACAACTAGCTACTGTAATTAGGGACTTACTATACTTGACATAAACTGAGCTATTACCTTGAATGATCGTGTTGGTGTTTGAATCTTATAGTGTGTTTAGAGGATGGCTGGTGGTAGATCTTCAAGAGCTTCTAGAAGTGGAGGTCGTGGTGGACGTGGTGCTGGACCGCGTGCCACAAGAAGGGGTGCTAAGGCTGCAGAAATGGCACCTGAAGAGCCCGAGACTCAACACCAGGAAGGTGGTGATGAGAGTGCTAATTTGAGGGCCTCAGTGAAAGAGGCTATTGTTGAAGAGGTTCACCAGGTCATGCAGACGATCTTGCCGTCTGTGGTGGTCGAAGTGATCAGAACTATAAGGGAGGATGAGAAGAAGGAGAAAGAGAAGACCGCGAGAGAAGCGGGGCAGCGGGAGACTGAGACGGTTGTCCCAAGTGACGAGGAGGAGGAAGAAGCAGTGCCAGGGATAGCTCGGGGCTGTACTTATGGCGCATTCCAGAGATGCAAGCCCCCGACTTTTGATGGCAATGGTAACGCTGCTGCTGCCCATCGATGGGTGAGAGAGATGGAGGCTGTACTTGATATCAGCGAGTGCAGGGAGGACCAGAAAGTGAAGTTTGCTACCCACTCATTTGTGGACTCGGCTTTATGCTGGTGGGACAATATTGTCCAGGCCGAGGGTAGTAGGGCGATGGTAATACCGGAGAGTGCAGATGGGGATCGAACGTCTGCTTCAAGTGTGGGAAGCCCGGTCATATAGCAAAGAATTATGGGGTGATGAATTGTTATAACTGTGGTGAAGAGGGCCATCTGAGTAGGGACTGCAAGAAGCCGAGGGCTGAGAGTTCCGGGGCAAAGAAGAAGGCTGGGAGTGAAGGGAAGAAGGAGAGCGCCAAAGCTTTCACGATGACCAGGGGGGAGGCTAGGACGGCCCTGATGTTGTGTCAGGTATGTTTCTAGTAAACCAAACTCTTGCTTCTGTGTTATTTGATTCTGGTGCTAGTAGGAGTTTTATTTCTGCTGCTTTCTGTGCAAATTTGCCCATTAGAAGTAGAAGTATTGACGAGCCCTTCGATGTAGAAACTGCCATAAGTAAGCCTACTAGGATCTCTGACCTGATAGAAGGCTGTGACATAGAGCTAGAAGGTCATAGGTTTCCTGCTAAACTGTTTGTGATGACCTTAGGCGGGTTTGATGTAGTCCTAGGGATGGACTGGTTAGCGGCCTATGAAGCGAATATCGTGTGTCGCAAGAAGATGATCCGACTGACAGCGCCTGACAGGAGTTCGGTGACGATCTACGGTGATCGAGTTACTACAATTCCGAAGGTAATTTCGATGGCGGTGGCGGGGAAGTGTATGAGACGTGGATGTAGTGCCTACCTGGCTTATGTGAAAGATATGGACACGTCAACACCACAATTGTCTGACGTATCGGTTGTGTGTGACTTTCCCGATGTGTTTCCAGAAGACTTACCAGGAGTGCGATCGGACCGTGAGATCGAGTTCCAGATTGATTTGATACCCGGTGCTCAGCCTATCGCTAAGGCACCGTATCGATTGGCTCCAACAGAGATGAAGGAACTGATGGTTCAATTGCAAGAACTGTTGGATAAAGGGTTTATTCGACCGAGTATCTCTCCTTGGGGTGCTCCGGTCTTGTTTGTAAAGAAGAAAGACGGTAGCATGAGGATGTGCATCGACTACCACGAGTTAAACAAGTTGACGGTGAAGAATCGGTATCCTTTACCCAGAATCGACGACTCATTTGATCAGCTGCAAGGTGCCAGTTGGTTTTCGAGAATCGATCTTCGATCGGGTTATCATCAGCTTAAGGTGAAGGAGCAGGATATTCCTAAAACAGCTTTTCACACGCGTTATGGACACTACGAGTTTCTCGTTATGTCTTTTGGTTTAACCAACCCGCCAGCTGCTTTTATGGATTTGATGAATCGAGTGTGCCGGCTGATGTTGGATAAATCGGTGATTGTGTTTATCGATGATATCCTGATTTATTCAAGGAGCGAGGAGGAGCATGCCGGTCACATTTGGGAAGTATTGGAGACGCTTAGGAGGGAGAAGTTGTACGCAAAATTCTCCAAGTGCGCGTTCTGGTTGCGTGAAGTTCGGTTTTTGGGTCATGTGGTAAATTCTGAAGGAATCATGGTCGACCCAGCGAAGGTAGAAGCTGTGATGCAATGGAAGTCTCCAAAGACGCCATCCGAGATCCGTAGTTTCCTTGGATTGGTAGGATATTATAGAAGATTCATCCAAGACTTCTGCAAAATAGCTTCTCCGTTGACCAAGTTGACCCGTAAGGACATGAAATTTGTATGGGGTCAAGAGCAAGAAAAGGCTTTTGAAGAGCTGAAGGCGAGGCTGACGCAAGCTCCAGTCTTGTCGTTACCAGAAGGAAGCGAAGATTTGGTGGTTTATTCAGATGCTTCTTATTTGGGGTTGGGTTGCGAGTTAATGCAGCAAGAGAAGGTTATAGCCTACGCATCCCGACAGCTGAAAGTTCATGAGGTTAACTACCCTACTCATGACTTGGAGTTAGCAGCTGTGGTCTTCGCATTGAAGATTTGGAGGCACTATTTATATGGGATGAAGTGCACCATCTTCACCGACCACAAGAGGTTGAAGTACTTCTTCGAGCAGAAAGATTTGAATATGAGGCAGAGGCGATGGTTAGAGCTCATTAAGGATTATGATTGTGAGATCCATTACCATCCGGGCAAAGCCAACGTAGTGGCGGATGCCCTTAGACGAAAGGAGAGGCCTGAACCGATCCGGGTGAAGGCTTACCATTTGATTATGACTTCCGATGTTATGAAGCAGGTCAAAGAGTTTCAAGACGAGGCGTTGAAAGAAGATCGCCTTAACTCTGAAAGGATTAGAGGTCTAGTCACGGAATTGGGGGAAAACACTTTCGGTGTTAAAACCCGATTTGGGCGAATGTGGATTCCTCGTTATGGAGATCTACGTGGAAAGATCATGGATGAAGCTCATAAGACTCGATACTCCATTCATCCCGGTGCTACGAAGATGTATCATGACATGAAGAAAGATTATTGGTGGCCCGGTATGAAGCGTGACGTGGCGGAGTACGTGAGTAAGTGCCTTGCTTCTTTGCAAGTGAAGGCGGAGCATCAGAAGCCGTACGGGAAGATCTAACCTTTGGATATACCCGAGTGGAAGTGGGAGCATATCACCATGGATTTTATCACGAAGCTGCCGTGAACGGCAAGAGAGTATGATGCATATGGGTGATAGTCGACCGTCTGACGAAGAGTGCTCACTTCTTACCGATCCGTGAAACGTATTCATCCGAGAGGTTAGCGGATCTATTCATCAAGGAGATTGTGACTCGTCCTGGTGTACCGGTGTCTATTGTGTCTGACCGTGAAACTCGGTTTACATCCATGTTTTGGAAGAGATTTCATGATGCTATGGGGACGAGATTACATATTAGTACGGCTTATCATCCTCAAACGGATGGTCAATCAGAAAGAACTATTCAGACGCTTGAGGATATGCTTCGGGCATGCATCATTGACTTTGGAGGAAGTTGGGACGAACACTTACCGTTAGATGAATTCTCATACAACAACAGTTATCATGCCAGCATTGGTATGCCACCTTATGAGATGCTATACGGTAGAAGGTGTAGGACACCCGTATGTTGGGGTGACATCGGTCAGAAGGAGTTAGGAAGCATTGAGGTGATCGAGGCTACGACTGAGAAACTGGAAAAGATCAAAACCTATATGAAGGCGGCCAAAGATAGGCAGAAGTCGTATGCCGATAAGAGACGTAGACCGATTGAATTCAAGGTGGGTGATAGAGTTATGTTGAAGGTTTCACCTTGGAAGGGTATCATTCGGTTTAGAAAGCGGGGCAAGTTGAGTCCGAGGTATATAGGGCCTTTCCGAATCATTGCTCGAGTAGGAGAGGTGGCCTATAGATTGGAGTTGCCCGATGAGTTAAGTGGAATTCATGCAACATTCCATGTATCTCATCTGAGAAAGTGCTTAGCTGATGTGGATGTGGTGGTACCACTGGAAGACATTGAGGTTGACGAACGGCTCAATTATGTGGAGCAACCAGCGACTATCATTTACAGGAAAGAGAAGAGGCTAAGGAATAAAGTGATTCCCTTGGTGCGGGTACAGTGGAAGCATAGAAAGGGATCCGAATCTACATGGGAATCTGAGGAGGAGATGAGACAGCACTATCCTCAGCTGTTCGAGGAGTGACAGGTTTCGGGGATGAAACCTATATAAGGGGGGTGGACTTGTAACACCTGCAAATTTTAAAAGAAGAAAAAAAGTGAAGAAAAGGAAAGAAAAGCAAAATAACCCAAGTTGAGAGGTTAAAGTCATGCAAGGGGCAAACTTTATTATTAATATGTTCAAAAAGGTGGCATGGCCGCCCACCCCTATTGCACACCATCTTTCTGTCGATTTTTAGTGAGAGAAAGAGCAGAATTCTCTTCGGTTTTAGAGAGAAGAAGAAGAAGAGGCTGAATTCAGGTTAGTTTCCTGATTTCAGGGTGTTCTTGGTTGCATTTCAGCTTCGTGTATGTGCTTATGTGCTTGTTTATGTGTTCGGTTTTGGTGTTTTAGGTGTTTGAACTCATAAGCATTCGGGTTTGAAGGAAGTCTTACTCAGAAGTTGCAAGAGGTGAGTTCTAGATCCCCGTTTTTACATGTTTTAACTGATTTGGGGCTGGAAATGCATGTTTAAACGTTTTTATAAAATTTGGGTGTGTACCCGTATGTATATGTGTGTGTGCCCTGTTGTGGGTGGGTGTATGTTCGGGATGATTTATGATCATGTGCATGTTTTATGCTTGTTTGATGCTTAGTATGCTAGAAACTAGGCTAGAACAGGTTAGATTGATGATTCTGAGGTCTGTAAATGATGGTAGTTAGAAAAGTAGTTGGCCATGCGCCTAAGTGCTCATGCGCCTGAGATCATGCGCCCAAACATTACCCAAAAGCCCAGGGTTCATGCGCACAAATAGTACCCATGCGCCTAGGATATTGCCCAGACGCCTAAGTGCCCATGCGCCTAAACAAGGCTCGTGCGCCTGCATAGTACCCATGCGCCTAGAAAGTTGTCGAGACGCCTAAGTGTTGGCCGCGGAATAGTGCCCATGCGCCTGAGTCGCCCATCCGCCTTAGTATTCATGCACCCACATAGTGCTCGTGCACCTGCATAGGATAATCACCACTTGGGATGTTCCCGGGGATGGCATGTGATGATTATATGTCGACGTTATGCATGTTTATGGCCTATTTTCTTTATGTTCCTATTATATATTTCTCCGTGGCCTTAAGTGGTATGATTATGTTAATGGTTGAAAAGTATTATCATAACGAAGCGAAAGATCTAAGATAATGAAAGTGGAACATAATGAATAAACGAATGAAAGTCTTGCAAGCAAAATGTAAGGAGGTTCACAACTCCTTGAGAGTTGTCAGTTCAACTGTGTGTCATACATCGTGCGATCTTGGCTGCCCCATGAGGGATTCACACAGAGGGGGATCAGTCTTGGTGACTGTTCCATACGTACGAAACGGGGTCCTTGTCACTAAACCCTAGATTAGTTGGCTTCGTGCCCAAGAGGGGGGTTTAGTATATGACAAGACCTAGATAGAAGTGAAAGATAATGTAACGTGCAAAATGTACGAAACGTGCGATATGTACGAAAAGAACGATGACGGAAGATAATAATGCTATTATCTATGTGTATGTATAATGTGTGATCACGTGCGAAAGTATGAAAATGGTTTAACGAATGGAAGGTAATATAAATGTTTTCATAAAACTAGAACTCACTCAGCAACGCTGACTTTTATGCATTTTCAGTTGGCAGGTGATGGTTGCTGAGGATGGCACGGGATGAAGCTACTTGGCAAAGATTTTGGATGGCATTTTGTGTAACAATGATGCTTTTGTGTAGAAATGAAACCAGACAATGATTTGCAATGTCTAATGTTGTAAAATGTAATTATTAATATATGAAATGGTTTCGTTAAGTTTTTCCACTGCAAATATTTAATAGATTTTATGTGATTTTGAAATAGTATGTGCGATGATTGTCCAACTGTGAGTGTCCCGGGAACAGGGCCCTTACAATATAGCTTATCGCTTTTCATAACAACCTCCAATGCTATAAATATTTGATTCTCATGCCTTTTTAACGCACTACTGAACTAATTTAATCAATTTGATTATAATAATCAATTGAATCACACTAATTAATAAAAATGAAACATAGAGCCTATTGTTTGAACAAAACTAAAACCGAACACGAAACCTCATGAACGACCCTTGAAATCAATAAGAATCGAGAAAAACATTCAAGTAATTGAATGAAAGTAAACAGTTGTCAAACATAAAACACAATGTATGATCGATTAAAAAGAACTCAATCAAGCTAACATGACAAAGTAAATAAGATTTTCTTGTAGTTTAATCAAATTGTGCAACTACAAATTAGCGGATTAGAGTATTCACGAAAATTTAAGTAAATACATGGAAAAGAAAACTAGTTATACGAAAACATCAATCAACAACAGTTCTCTCGTGTATAGCTTTTCGCTTTTCGTAACAGTCTCCAATGTTATAAAGATTTGATTCTCATGCGTTCTTAACGAACTACTGAACTAATCCAATCAAATTTGATTATAATAATCAATGGAATCACACTAATTAATCAAAAATGAAACATAGAGCCTATTGTTTGAACAATACCAAAACCGAAAGCGAAACCACACGAATGACTCTTGAAATAAATAAGAATGGAAAATCACATTACAGTGATGGAATGAAAGTAAACAGTTGTGAAACAAGTAACACAAGTTATGATCAATTAAAAAGAAATCAATCAAGCTAACATGACAAAGAAAATAAGATTTTATTGTAGTTTAATCAAATTGTGCAACTACATATTAGCGGATAAGAGTATTCACGAAAATTCTAGTAAATACATGGAAAAGAAACTAGTTATACGAAAACATCAATCAACAACAGTTCTCTCGTGTATAGCTTTTCGCTTTTCGTAACAGTCTCCAATGCTATAAAGATTTGATTCTCATGCCTTCTTAACGAACTGCTGAACTAATCCAATCAAATTTGATTATAATAATCAATGGAATCATACTAATTAATAAAAAATGAAACATAGAGCCTATTGTTTGAACAATACCAAAACCGAAAACGAAACCTCACGAATGACTCTTGAAATCAATAAGAATGGAGAATCACATTACAGTGATGGAATGAAAGTAAACAGTTGTCAAATAAATAACGCAATGTATGATCGATTAAAAAAAAACTCAATCAAGCTAACATGACAAAGTAAATAAGATTTTCTTATAGTTTAATCAAATTGTGTAGCTACAGATTAGTGCATTAAAGCATTCACGAAACATTAAGTAAATACATGGAAAAGGAATTAGTTATACGACAACATGAATCAATAATAGTTCTCGCGTAGATAGCTTTTTGCTTTTCATAGCAACCTCTAATGCTATAAAGAGTTGATTCTCATGCCTTCTTAACGCACTACTAAACTAATGTAATCAATTTGATTATAATAATCAATGGAATCACATTAATTAATAAAAAATGAAACATAGAGCCTATTGTTAGAAGAAAACCAAAACCGAACAAGAAACCACATGAAACCACACGAATGACCCTTGAAATCAACAAGAATGGAGAATCACATTATAGTGATGGAATGAAAGTAAACAGTTGTCAAACAAGAAACACAATGTATGATCGATTTAAAAGAACTCAATCAAGCTAACATGACAAAGTAAATAAGATTTTCTTATAGTTTAATCAAATTGTGCAACTACAGATTAGTGCATTAAAGTATTCATGAAAGTTTAAGTAAAATACATGGGAGAGGAACTAGTTATACGACAACATTAATCAACAATAGTTCTCTCGTGGATAGCTTTTCGCTTTTCATAACATCTTCCAATGCTATAAAGATTTGATTCATATGCCATCTTAACGCACTACTGGTATTCTAATCTAATTTGATTATAATAATCAATGGAATCACACTAACTAATGAAAAATGAAATATAGAGCCTATTGTTTGAACAAAACCAAAACCAAACACGTAACCACACGAATGACCCTTGAAATCAATGAGAATGGAAAACCACATTACAGTGATGGAATGAAAATAAACAGTTGTGAAACAAGTAACACAATTTATGATCGATTAAAAAGAACTCAATCAAGCTAACATGACAAAGTAAATAAGATTTTATTGTAGTTTAATCAAACTGTGCAACTACATATTAGTGGATTAGCGTATTCACGAAAATTTAAGTAAATGCACGGAAAAGAAACAAGTTATACGAAAACATCAATCAACAACAGTTCTCGCATGGATAGCTTTTCGCTTTTCGTAACAGTCTCCAATGCTATAAAGATTTGATTCTCATGCCTTCTTAACGCACTACTGAACTAATATAATCAAATTTGATTATAATAATCAATAGAATCACACTAATTAATCAAACATCAAACATAGAGCCTATTGTTTGAACAATACAAAAAGCGAAAACGAAACCACACGAATGACCCTTGAAATCAATAAGAATGGAGAATCACATTACAGTGATGAAATGAAAGTAAACAGTTGTCAAACAAGAAACACAATGTATGATCGATTAAAAAGAACTCATTCAAGCTAACATGACAAAGTAAGTAAGATTTTCTTATAGTTTTATCAAATTGTGCAACTACAGATTAGTATATTAAAGTATTCACAAAAGTTTAAGTAGAATATATGGGAGAGGAACTAGTTATACGACAACATTAATCAACAATAGTTCTCGCGTGGATAGCTTTTCGCTTTTCATAACATCCTCCAATGCTATAAAGATTTGATTCACATGCCTTCTTAACGCACTACTGAAGTAATCTAATCTAATTTGATTATAATAATCAATGGAATCACACTAATTAATCAAAAATGAAACATAGAGCCTATTGTTTGAACAAAACAAAAACTAAACACGTAACCACACGAAACCACACGAACGACCCTTGAGATCAATAAGAATGGAAAACCACATTACAGTGATGGAATGAAAGTAAACAGTTGTGAAACAAGTAACACAATTTATGATCGATTAAAAAGAACTCAATCAGGCTAACATGACAAAGTAAATAAGATTTTATTGTAGTTTAATCAAATTGTGCAGCTACATATTAGTGGATTAGAGTATTCACGAAAATTTAAGTAAACACATGGAAAAGAAACAAGTTATAGGAAAACATCAATCAACAACAGTTCTCGTGTGGATAGCTTTTCGCTTTTCGTAACAGTCTCCAATGCAATAAAGATTTGATTCTCATGCCTTCTTAATGCACTACTGAACTAATGTAATCAAATTTGATTATAATAATCAATGGAATCACACTAATTAATCAAAAATAAAACATAGAGCCTATTGTTTGAACAATACAAAAACGGAAAACGAAATCACACGAATGACCCTTGAAATCAATAAGAATGGAGAATCACATTACGGTGATGGAATGAAAGTAAACAGTTATCAAATAAGAAACACAATGTATGATCGATTAAAAAAACTCAATCAAGCTAACATGACAAAGTAAATTAGATTTTCTTATAGTTTAATCAAATTGTGTAGGTACAGATTAGTGCATCAAAGTATTCACAAAACATTAAGTAAATACATGGGATAGGAACTAGTTATACGACAACATCAATCAACAATAGTTCTCGCGTAGATAGCATTTTGCTTTTCATAACACCTCCAATGCTATAAAGAGTTGATTCTCATGCCTTCTTAACGCACTACTGAACTAATTTAGTCAATTTGATTATAATAATCAATGGAATCACACTAATTAATAAAAAATGAAACATAGAGCCTATTGTTTGAACAAAACCAAAACTGAACAAGAAACTACACGAAACTACACGAAACCACACAACGACCCTTGAAATCAATAAAAATGGAGAATCACATTATAGTGATGGAATGAAAGTAAACAGTTGTTAAACAAGAAACACAATGTATGATCGATTAAAAAGAACTAATTCAAGCTAACATGATAAAGTATGTAAGATTTTCTTATAGTTTAATCAAATTATGCAACTACAGATTAGTATATTAAAGTATTCATGAAAGTTTAAGTAAAATACATGGGAGAGGAACTACTTATACGACAACATTACTCAACAATAGTTCTAGCGTGGATAGCTTTTCGCTTTTCATAACATCCTCCAATGCTATAAAGATTTGATTCACATGCCTTCTTAACGCACTACTAAACTAATCTAATCAAATTTGATTTTAATAATCAATGGAATCACACTAATTAATCAAAATGAAACATAGAGACTATTGTTTGAACAAAATCAAAACCGAACATGAAACCACACGAACGACCCTTGAAATCAATAAGAATGGAGAATCACATTTCAGTGATGGAATGAAAGTACAAAGTTGTCAAACAAGAAACACAATGTATGATCGATTAAAAAGAACACAATCAAGCTAACATAACAAAGTAAATAAGATTTTCTTGTAGTTTAATCAAATTGTGCAGCTACAGATTAAATCATTAAAGTATTCATGAAAGTTTAAGTAAATACATTGGAAAGGAACTAGTTATACGACAATATCCATCAACAATAGTTCTCGCGAAGATAGCTTTTTGCTTTTCATAACAACCTCCAATGTTATAAAGATTTGATTCTCATGCGTTCTTAACGCACTACAGAACTAATTTAATCAATATGATTATAATAATCAATGGAATGTAAGGCCCCGTTCCCGGAACACTCACAGTTGGACATTCATCGCACATAATGTTTCAAATTCACATAAAATCTATTAAACATTTGCAGCGGAAAAATTTAACGAAAACATTTCATATATTCATAATTACTGTTTACATCTTTATTACATTACAAATCATCGTCTGATTTCATTACTACACAAAATGGATGCCAACCAAAATCCTTGCCAAGTAGCTTCACCCCGTGCCATCCTCAGCAACCATTACCTGCCAACTGAAAATGAATAAAAGTCAGCGTTGCTGAGTGAGTTCTAGTTTTATAATAGAAATACTTTACTTTCGTTTAGAAAACCTTTCTTTACTTTCATTCGTGATCATACATCATACGTACATACAGATAATATTTATTATTATCTTTCATCATCATTCATTATCGTACGTCATTCGTTCTTTCATCATTATCTTTCACTTTCATCTGGACCAATGCCATGTGCTATACCCCGACATTGTGCACGAAGCTGGTTACTGGCCTGAAGTCTATAAATAGACTCCTAACATTGTGCACGAAGCTGACTCTAGTACCTGAGGCAAGCGACAAAGGTCCCATATGTTTGGTCAATCACAAGGATTAGACCCCCGTGTGCATCCTTCTGGGTTAGCTAAACCGCACACAGTTGAGCTAACACCCTTCATTGGGTGTGAACCTCCTTACGTTTGCTTGCAAGACTCTTCTTTCATTCTTTACGTTCCACTTTTCATTATCATTAACTTCCGCTTTCATTATATATATATACTTTACGTTTATTATCATAATCACATCACGTAAAGCCACATAATAATACATAATAGGAACATAAAGAAAATAGGCCATAACATACGTAACATCAGCATAAAGTCATCACATATCATCCCCGGAAACATCCCAAGTCTTAGCCTAAAAGTCCTTCTTTCCCCGAAAATTTCAGAAAATTTTCTAAGTCTTAGGCGCATGAGCACTATGCAGGCGCTCGGACACTATGCGGGCGCATGAATACTTAGGCGCATGGGCACTATTTGGGCGCACGGCCAACACTTAGGCGCCTGGACAACTTTCTAGGCACATAGGTACTATGCAGGCGCATGAGCCTGGTTTTGGCGCATGGGCACTTGGACGTTTGGCAGATTTAGACGCATGGAAATACTTAGGCTCCTGGGCATAATCCTAGGCGCATGGGCACTATTTGTGCGCACGAACCTTGGGCGTTTGGGTACTGTTTGGGCGCATGATCTCATGCGCATGGGCACTTAGGCGCATGGCCAACTACTTTCCTAACTACCATCACTTTTCAGACCAAAAATCATCAATCGAACCTGTTCTATCCTAGTTTCTAACATACTAAGCATCTAACAAGCATGAAACCATGAACATAATCAAAATTTTCCCAAGCATACACCCTCCTAACAGAGTACATACACATACATACGGGTACACACCCAAAATTTTATAAAAACGTTTAAGCATGCATTCCCAGCCCCAAATCAGTTAAAACATGTAAAAACGGGGATCTAGAACTCACCTCTTGCAACTTCCGAGTAAGACTTCCTTCAAACCCGAATGCTTATGAGTTCAAACACCTAAAAACACCAAAACACACAATCGAACACACATACAAGCACATAAGCACATACCCGAAGCTGAAATGCGGCCAAGAACACCCCATAAATCAGGAAACTAACCTGAATTCAGCCTTTTCTTCTTCCTCTCTCTAAAACCGAAGAGAATTCTGCTCTTTCTCTCACTAAAAATCGACAGGAAGATGGTACAGGGGTCCTAGGCGGCCATGACCACCTTTTTGAACATATTAATATAAAACTTTGTCCCTTGTACCATTTTAACCCCTCAACTTGGGTTATTTTGCTATTCTTTCTTTTTCTTCTCATCTCTCTCCTTTTGAAATTTCCGGGTATTACATGGAATCACACTAATTAATCAAAAATGAAAAATAGAGCCTATTGTTTGAACAAAACCAAAACGGAACACGAAACCACAAGAACGACCTTTGAAATCAATAAGAATGGAAAATCACATTACAGTGATGGAATGAAAGTAAACAGTTGTCAAACAAGTAACACAATTTATGATCAATTAAAAAGAACTCAATCAAGCTAACATGGCAAAGTAAATAAGATTTTGTTGTAGTTTAATCAAATTGTGCAACTACATATTAGTGCATTAGAGTATTCACGAAAATTTACTTAAATATATGGAAAAGAAACTAGTTATACGAAAACATCAATCAACAACAGTTCTAGCGTGGATAGCTTTTCGTTCTTCGTAACAGTCTCCAATGCTATAACGATTTGATTTTCATGCCTTCTTAACGCACTACTAAACTATTCTAACCAAATTTGATTATAATATTCAATGGAATCACACTAATTAATCAAAAATTAAACATAGAGCTTCTTGTTTGAACAATACAAAAACCAAACACGAAACCACACGAATGACCCGTGAAACCAATAAGAATGGAGAATCACACTACAGTGATGGAATGAAAGTAAACATTTGTCAAACAAGAAAAATAATGTATGATCGATTAAAAAGAACTCAATCAAGCTAACATGACAAAGTAAATAAGATTTTCTTATAGTTTAATCAAATTGTTCTGCTACAGATTAGTGCATTAAAGTATGCACGAAAGATTAAGTAAATACATGGGAAAGGAACTAGTTATACGACAACATCCATCAATAATAGTTCACGCGTATATAGCTTTTCGCTTTTCATAACATCCTCCAATGCTATAAAGATTTGATTCTCATGCCTTCTTAACACACTACTGAACTAATTTAATCTATTTGATTATAATAATCAATGGAATTACACTAATTAATCAAAAATGAAACATAGAGCCTATTGTTTGAACACAACAAAAACCGAAAGCGAAACCACACGAACGACCCTTGAAATCAATAATAATCGAGAATAACATTAAAGTGATGGAATGAAAGTAAACAATTTTTAAAGAAGAAACACAATGTATGATCGATTAAAAAGAACTCAATCAAGGTAATATAACAAAATAAATAAGATTTTCTTGTAGTTTAATCAATTTGTATAACAACAGATTAGTGGAATAGAGCATTCATGAAAGTTTAAGTAAATAAATGGGAAAGGAACTAGTTATACGACAACATCAATTAACAGCAGTTCTCGAGTGGATAGCTTTTCGCTTTTCATAAAAAGCTCCAATGCTATAAAGATTTGATTCTCATGCCTTCTTAACGCACTACTGAACTAATTTAATCAATTTGATTATAATAATCATTGGAATCACACTAATTAATCAAAAATGAAACATAGAGCCTATTGTTTGAACAAAACTAAAACCGAACACGAAACCACACGAAACCACACGAACGACCCTTGAAATCAATAAGAATCGAGAATAACATTAAAGTGATGGAATAAATGTAAACATATTTTAAACAAGAAATACAGTGTATGATCGATTAAAAGGAACTCAATCAAGCTAATATGACAAAATAAATAAGATTTTCTTAGAGTTTAATCAAATTGTACAACTACAGATTTGTGGATTAGAGTATTTACGAAAGTTTAAGTATATACATGGGAAAGGAACTAGTTATACGACAACATCAATCAACAATAGTTCTCGCGTAGATAGCTTTTCGCTTTTCTTAACAACCTCCAATGCTATAAATATTTGATTCTCATGCCTTCTTAACGCACTACTGAACTAATTTAATCAATTTGATTATAATAATCAATGGAATCATGGTAATTAATAAAAAATGAAACATAGAGGCTATTGTTTAAACAAAACCAAAACCGAACCCGAAACCACACGAACGACCTTTGAAATGAATAAGAATGGCGAATCACATTACAGTGATGGAATGAAAGTAAACAGTTGTCAAACAAGTAACACAATTTATGATCGATTAAAAGAACTCAATCAAGCTAACACGAAAAAGTAAATAAGATTTTATTGTAATTTAATCAAATTGTGCAACTACATATTAGTGGATTAGAGTATTCACGATAGTTTACATACATGAGAAAGAAAGTAGTTATACGAAAACATCATTCTACAGCAGTTCTCGCGTGGATAGCTTTTCGCTTTTCGTAACAATCTCCAATGCTATAAAGATTTGATTCTCATGCCTTCTTAACGCACTACTGAACTAATCTAATCAAATTCGATTATAATAATCAATGGAATCACACTAATTAATCAAAAATGAAACATAGAGCCTATTGTTTGAGCAAAGCCAAAACCGAACACGAAAACACACGAACGACCCTTGAAATCCATAAGAATGGAGAATCACATTACAGTGATTGAGTGAAAGTAAACAGTTGTCAAACAAGAAACACAATGTATGATCGATTAAAAAGAACTCAATCAAGCTAACATGACAAAGTAAATAAGATTTTCTTATAGTTTAATGAAATTGTGCAGCTACAGATTAGTGCATTAAAGTATTCACGAAAGATTAAGTAAATACATGGATAATGAACTAGTTATACGACAACATCAATTAACAATAGTTCTCGCGTAGATAGCTTTTTGCTTTTAATAACAACCTCCAATGCTATAAAGATTTGATTTTCATGGCTTCTTAACGCACTATTGAACTTATTTGATAAATTTGATTATAATAATCAATGGAATCACATTAATTAATAAAAAATAAAACATAGAGCCTATTGTTTGAACAAAACCAAAACCAAACACGAAAACACACGAACGACCCTTGAAATCAATAAGAATGGAGAATCACATTACAGTGATGGAATGAAAGTAAACAGTTGTCAAACAAGAAACACAATGTATGATCGATTAAAAAGAACTCAGTCAAGCTAACATGACAAAGTAAATAAGATTTTCTTATAGTTTAATCAAATTGCGCAGCTACAGATTAGTGCATTAAAGTATTCATGAAAGATTAAGTAAATACATGAGAAAGAAACTAGTTATATGACAAAATCAATCAACAGTAGTTCTCGTGTAGATAGCTTTTCGCTTTTAATTACAACCTCCAATGCTATAATGATTTGATTCTCATGTTTTCTTAACGCACTACTGAACTAAGTTAACCAATTTGATTATAATAATCAATGGAATCACACTAATCAATAAAAAAATGAAACATATAATCTATTACTTAAACAAAACCAAAACCGAACAAGAAACCACACGAACGACCCTTGAAATCAATAAGAATGGAGAATCACATTACAGTTATGGAATGAAAGTAAACCGTTGCGAAACAAGAAATACAATGTATGATCGAATAAAACGAACTCAATCAAGCTAACATGACAAATTAAATAAGATTTTCTTGTAGTTTAATCAAATTGTGCAATTACATATTTGTGCACTAAAGTATTCACCAAAGTTTAAGTAATACATGGGAAAGGAACTAGTTATACGACAACATCAATCAACAATAGTTCTCGCGTAGATAGCTTTTTGCTTTTCTTAACAACCTCCAATTGTAACACCCGCCTCCCGGGCTATCCCAGGGAGCGTTACGCATCGGAAATACAGAACACATAGTAATTCTAGTGTTCACAGCGGAAGTCTAACTTTGATTATACATCTAAAGATATTGTACATTTGTCATAGTATATAATACCATTACATCAGTTTAACTATGCTAGAGATTCAAATCTTCAGTAGCGCTCCTTTACTTCTTTATAAGCTAGTCTATGATGTCCAATATCTGCAATCACTTGGCACCTAGGATGTGTGTCCATAAAATAGAAAACATTTAGGACTCAGCATAAAACTTGTGAGTTCATGAACTTAGCATTCTTCAAGATTTAAAACATATTAGTATTGACTATTGCATCAAGCAGATACAGCCATGGCAAATAGATAGGAACAGAGTAAGCACAGTATAAATTCACATAACCAGGCTATGTATACAAACTCCACTGGCTAAAGCAGAATCATACAAGCAGCCCTCAAGCATCCTATCAAGCATTGCCACATATCACAGATGCTATTGATAGTCAACTCTTCAATTATTACTAGTTATCAGAACATCACATTCCATTTTAGAAAACGGTTCAGAGGAACTCACCTGTTTATCAGCTGCCCAACAGTTGATAATCACTCCTAGTACAATCGGGTAATATCTCAGGTTCTGATACAGTTTAAGTAATCTTAAGTTAGGTAATGGTACAACTAACTAGTTATTATCATGGTTGGATATTGGTTTACGCTACCTTGTTTAGGCATGGGTGATCAGTCCATGCCTAACTAAGGCTAGGCTAACCAATACCTACCCCTAACAATAACCCTAATGCCTAAAAATAATACTACTACTAATACTATTATTAATCATAGTACTAAAACAAATAATAAATAACTTGACATAATCTTAAGCGAGAACATACCTTAAAACTATCTACGGCAATTTGATGTAGAGTCTCCCCTACTCGCGCTCCTACTCAAGCTCCAAAAACGACTACTAACAATATCCAACGGGGTATTTATAACTCGGGATTTCCTTATATTAGAGCGTTCCCAAGAAAACTTATACAGTAAATTCAAACTTAAAGTTTCTATTTATAAAGGCTCATAATAAGAACTTCATAATCAATGAGTCGATGTGGGATTGAATTCACCTACTTGCTTGCTAGCTTCATTCCTTTTACGTATATGTGTATAAATTTTTTTTTTATTATTATTATAATTAATTCAGCTGCTTACTTTATTTTTCTCTTATAACTTTTTAAATATAACGTCTTATAAAGTTTCAAATATACCGTTGAGACAAGCTTATTTTTCTCTAAGAGTTTATCCTAGTTTCGTTAAAAATGGAGCACGTTTAAATATAATATATTATTATATTTATATATATTTAAACGGTCTCTTATAACAATAAAAATTTCATATAGAATCTTTAAAATTTAAATAACCATTCTACTCGTTACTTACTCGTATAACAATATATGAAATGTGAAGTTCATATTTATTGTGTTTTAACGATTAAATCTGACCCGAAAACTTGGGATGTTCCATTCTTCCCCTCTTAAAAGAATTTCGTCCTCGAAATCTTAATGTTACTCAAATAGTTTAAGATATTTGACTTTTATTTCTTCTATCAAATCTCAAGTTTTCTCGAATATTTTCTAAACTTACAACGAAACCAATACTAGTGGAATTATCCGTTGAGATTTAGGATTTCTACATTATATAATTAATGGCTTGTTTTGTTAACCATTGTATAATTACCTTTTAAAATTTTCTTAGGCGCAAAAGGGTTCAAATCATTTTCAAACTCATGATATACGAGTTCTAATATATTTCTATATTATATTGCTTAGGGTTTTAATCCTCAAGGAAAGTCTACTACTATTATGCCTCGGTAGTTTTTTTTATTTTTATTTATTTACTTTTTTTTAACATAAGTTTCTCCACTTTACTCGAATTCTTAGTTTCTTCTGGAAACCCTATTATAATTTTGAAGTGAAACAATAAACTCTATGGTTATAGTCATGATAAACTCTATCTTATAGTTTGATAGATAGATGGAGAGTGTACTAATATGGTAAGCCTCTCATCCACTAGCTAGATTGTGTTATATGCATAAACAAAGTCCATTGGTTATTTTTCGTTTCCATTACGAGGTTTTATGGTTAGATAATTTCTAATGTTTCACTGTAATTCTTAAGTAGATAATGCAATTCTCTGCATGTCTTATGATTGATCTTAAATTCCTGATACTAGTAATCATTCCTAAATCTTAATATATTTTATTGCTACCTGTGTGTTGTATATTTTGATTTTTTTTTCATATATTGTTATCTGCAAAGACTTAAAATCATATCTGATGGGCGATTCTTAAGACAATATCACTTCTATATCTTAATAACTTTTTTTTTGCACCTTTGTACTTTACTGGATGGTATCGTATATCTCCAATTGTCATCTGCAAATCCCAAAGTATTCAAAATTATGTGGGATTTTTTTTTTCATTTCTTAATTGCTTGTTTTTAGCACGTGTTATTTGTTTGTCTTACTCATTGAATATATGACCTATCAAGGGAATTTTTACGTATCTAAAATTTATATTTTGATAATTTGCATAAGATTTTTCTTTCTTATGCAATCTAGGATTTCTCTAATATGATCCTCGTGATCTCTTCTATCCTTAAATATATCTTAGATTGTCGTCGAAGCAGACGATGATTAATTTTTCCAGATAAGATTTATAAACTTTTTCATAAGATCTATGAATATCCTAGATCCATTGGTCAATTCTAATAGCATCACCAATTACTCATAGTGATCATATCATGTTCTAAAAATGGTCTTATATACTCTTCAAACCTTATGTTTCTTGATAGTGTTCATAGCATATGCTAGAACAATAATGTATCTTTCTTACACACATATGGGCTTGAGTCATAATAATAATGTTTTTTTTTATATGTCAGTGGATACTTCTTTCTTTTTCTCGTTTAAGCAACCTGACTTGTATTTTATGTTGATGTACATATATGCTTTGTGTTTGCTTGAGGGTTAACTAGTATATTCTTATAATTATCTCAAATTTACTTAGTTCAATAGGCATCAAGTCTATATGAATCAACTTACCATTCAAGCTTATCATATGATTCTTAATGATGTCAACTATCTTCTTTTGTCTCCCATTATTCTTTATATTTATGAAGGTATGGTCTAAATCATAGGATTCTTAATTAAGGTAAGGTCTAAACATAGTTGATAGTAAGCTTTTATTTGCACCAATGTAATGCTTTGAAATAATATAACTATACTACGAATCGGACCTTAGTGTTTATATAGTCACAACTATTTGAGACAGAATTCATTTGACTTAAGCACTCATGTGCCATTATAGATCTCTTGATGTTATCAAAGGTTAGGGAGTTGCACATCATGAAGGATTTATAAGCACACTCTTGTGCTTACTCTTCTATTTTCTTGGTCTACAATCTTAGTTGTGGATATGGGAGAAACTTTTCTTTAATTTGCTTTCTTCTTTCTCCAAATTAAATTTTTGTTGAGTGGCAGGGATAATCTTGACATCTTAAAAATAAAGTTTTGTATTCCCCTTGTTATCTAATTGTACTTTTCATAGTTTTTTGTATCCTTTCTACATCAGGATAACATTTGATAATCTGTCTTGCTTACGGTATTACTTGGTACTAGTTCCAACGTTTTAGAATTTTATCCTTTGTCAACACACTATTCATCACTTTATATTTTATCTTATCTTATCGACTGACATTTTTTTTGCTTTTGAATACTAATACAACATTTGAAAATTTGATAATACATATCTAGCCATATGTTTATATTCCATTTGCCCACTAATCCTTATCATATGAAGCTGTCACTTCACCACTAAGACATAAGCATTGATCAACATATTAGAATCTTATTTGGAAACTCTTTTCATTATAAATTCACTATTATGTGGATCCAAGTGTAATCATCAATTTACCTCACATGAACATTCTGGCTTTTCTTCATTATTTATCAATATGAGTGTCTTAATATGAATGTCATCCTTATTTAGCATTCCTATTTACTTGCTTGCCTGAACATTCTATTCTATAATGTACTTGCCATTAATAATCATGAATTGTCTTGCCTCGTCACTTATGTTAATTAGACTAATTAACATAAGACTATCTTTAGACGTGTACTTCTTCTACAATTCCAGATCAACATTATCAATCTACTTCTTATGTTTAAGTAAACATAACTAATAACAAACCAAACACAACTTACAATTGCAAATCTTTGATAACATTAGCCAACTGATATTAAACTTTTATATTATTTACGTATTCTAGTTATCTTCCAATAAGTACTTAACACATATCTAATTCTTCTTATTTATCATCACGCTACTTGACTCGTTTGGCAATCTGCGTAGCCTTCCCAATCTTAGTTTAAGTCACTAATTGATAATGCCTAATTCACTTAAACTATGGCTCTGATACCATTCTATAACACCCGACCTCTCATACCACCAATATTGTCCGATTTGCCCACAAGAACCTCACGGATTTGCTCTTGGTTGCTCATGTGAAAACTTTCCAGGGAGGTCACCCATCCCTGGATTGCTTCCACCTGAGCACGCTTAACTGTAGAGTTCTCCTCTCATCCACAGCCAATACGCCCAAAACGCGTTGGTGATATTAGAGGCAGGGCATTCCTTATGAACCAGAAATCTCTCCTGTTCACGACCGATGTGGGATTCGCCTAGGGTGTTACAAACGCCCCCCCCCCTTTGGACTCATCGTCCTCGATGACGTTTGCCCCACCATCCCCATCAGAGATGTGGGATTCGCCTAAGGTGTCCCTCTGAACACCCCTTGGGACTTACCATCCTTGATGAGGTTTGCCTTACCATCCCCAACGGCACAGTAGTGGCTCTGAATGAAACATATAATCTATTACTTAAACAAAACCAAAACCGAACAAGAACCACAAACGACCCTTGAAATCAATAAGAATTGAGAATCACATTACAGTTATGGAATGAAAGTAAACCGTTGTCAACAAGAAATACAATGTATGATCGATTAAAACGAACTCAATCAAGCTAACATGACAAATTAAATAAGATTTTTTTGTAGTTTAATCAAATTGTGCAACTACATATTTGTGCATTAAAGTATTCACCAAAGTTTAGGTAATACATGGGAAAGGAACTAGTTATACGACAACATCAATCAAAATAGTTCTCGCGTAGATAGCTTTTCGCTTTTCTTAACAACCTCCAATTCTATAAAGAGTTGATTCTCATGCCTTCGTAACGCACTACTGAACTAATTTAATCAATTTGATTATGATAATCAATGGAATCACACTAATTAATCAAAAATGAAACATAGAGCCTATTGTTTGAACAAAACCAAAACCGAACACGAAACCACACGAACGACCCTTGAAATCAATAATAATGCAGAATCACATTACAGTGATGGAATGAAAGTAAACAGTTGTCAAACAAGTAACACAATTTATGATCTATTAAAAAGAACTCAATCAAGCTAACGTGACAAAGTAAATAAGATTTTATCGTTTTTTAATCAAATTGTGCAACTACATATTAGTGGATTAGAGCATTCACGAAAGTTTAAGTAAATACATGAGAAAGAAACTAGTTATAGGAAACATCAATCAACAACAGTTCTCTCGTTGATAGCTTTTTCGCTTTTCGAAACAATCTCCAATGCTATAAAGATTTGATTCTCATGCCTTCTTAACGCACTGCTGAACTAATCTTATCAAATTTGATATAATAATCAGTGGAATCACACTAATTAATCAAAATGAAACATAGAGCCTATTGTTTGAACAAAACCAAAACCGAACACGAAACCACACGAACGACCCTTGAAATATATAAGAATGGAGAATCATATTACAGTAATGAAATGAAAGTAAACAGTTATCAAACAAGTAACACAATTTATGATCGATTAAAAAGAACTAAATCAAGCTAACATGACAAAGTAAATAAGATTTTCTTATAGTTTAATCAAATTGTGCAGCTACAGATTAGTGCATTAAAGCATTCACGAAAGATAAAGTAAATACATGGGAAAGGAACTAGTTATACGACAACATCAATCAACAATAGTTCTCGCATAGATAGCTTTTCGCATTTTAACAACCTCCAAAGCTATAAAGATATGATTCTCATGCCTTCTTAACACACTAATGAACTACTTTAATCAATTTTTTTATAATAATCAATGGAATCACACTAATTAATCAAAAATGAAACTTAGAGCCTATTGTTTGAACAAAACCAAAACTGAACACGAAACCACACGAACGACCCTTGAAATCAATAAGCATGGAGAATCACTATACAGTGATGGAATGAAAGTAAACAGTTGTCAAACAAGAAACACATTTTATGATCGATTAAAAAGAACTCAATCAAGCTAACAAGACAAAGTAAATAAGATTTTTTTGTAGTTTAATCACATTGTGCAACTATTGATTAGTGCATTCAAGTATTAACGAAAGATTAAATAAATACATGGGAAAGAAACTTGTTATACGACAACATCAATCAACAATAGTTCTCGTGTAGATAACTTTTCGCTTTTATTTACAACCTCCAATGCTGTAAAGATTTGATTCTAATGCCTTCTTAACGCACTACTGAACTAAGTTAACCAATTTGATTATAATAATCAATGGAATCACACAAATTAATAAAAATTAAACAATAATCTATTATTTGAACAAAACCAAAACCGAACAAGAGACCACAACGAACGACCCTTGAAATCAATAAAATGGAGAATCACATTACAGTGATGGAATGAAAGTAAACCGTTGTCAAACAAGAAATACAATGTATGATCGATTAAAACAAACTCAATCAAGGTAACATGACAAAGTAAATAAGATTTTCTTATAGTTTAATCAAATTGTGCAGCTACAGATTAGTGCATTAAATTATTCACGAAAGATTAAGTAAATACATGGGAAAGGAACTAGTTATACGACAACATCAATCAACAATAGTTCCAACCTCCAAAGCTATAAAGATTTGATTCTCATGCCTTCTTAACGCACTAATGAACTACTTTAATCAATTTTTTTATAATAATCAATGGAATCACACTAATTAATCAAAATGAAACCTAGAGCCTATTGTTTGAACAAAACCAAAACCGAACACGAAACCACACGAACGACCTTTGAAATCAATAAGCATGGAGAATCACATTACAGTGACAGAATGAAAGTAAACAGTTGTCAAACAAGAAACACATTTTATGATCGATTAAAAAGAACTCAATCAAGCAAACAAGACAAAGTAAATAAGTTTTCTTATAGTTTAATGAAATTGTGAAGCTATTGATTAGTGCATTAAAGCATTCACGAAAGATTAAGTAAATACCTGGGAAAGGAACTAGTTATACGACAACATCAATCAACAATAGTTCTCGCATAGATAGCTTTTCGCATTTTAACAACCTCCAAGCTATAAAGATTTGATTCTCATGACTTCTTAACGCACTAATGAACTACTTTAATCAATTTTTTTATAATAATCATGGAATAACACTAATTAATCAAAAATGAAACCTAAAGCCTATTGTTTGAACAAAACCAAAACTGAACACGAAACCACCCGAACGACCCTTGAAATCAATAAGCATGGAGAATCACATTACAGTGATGGAATGAAAGTAAACAGTTGTCAAACAAGAAAACACATTTTATGATCGATTAAAAGAACTCAATCAAGTAACAAGACAAAGTAATAAGATTTTTTGTAGTTTAATCAAATGTGCAACTATTGATTAGTGCATTCAAGTATAACGAAAGATTAAATAAATACATGGGAAAGAAGAAACTTGTTATACGACAACATCATCAACAATAGTTCTCGGTTAGATAGCTTTTCGCTTTTATTTACAACCTCTAATGCTGTAAAGATTTGATTCTCATGCCTTCTAACGCATACTGAACTAAGTTAACCAATTTGATTATAATAATCAATGGAA
>JACCIZ010000113.1:0-54360 GCA_025506415.1 Flaveria robusta
TTTTTAATCGATCATACATTGTGTTTCTTGTTTGACAACTGTTTACTTTCATTCCACTAGTGTAATGTGATTCTCCATACTTATTGATTTCAAGGGTCGTTCGTGTGGTTTAGTGTTCGTTTTGGTTATGTTCAAACAATAGGCTTTACGTTTTATTTTTGCTTAATTAGTGTGATCAATTGATTATATTAATCAAATTTGATAAGATTAGTTCACTAGTGCGTTAAGAATGCATGAGATTAATGTTGTATTAATTTAATCAAATTTGGAGGTTTTTTGAAAAGCGAAAAAGCTATCAAGCGAGAACTATTGTTGATTAATGTTGTAGTATAACTAATTCTTTCCTATGTATTTACTAAACTTTCGTGAATACTCTAATCCACTAATCTGTAGTTACACAATATGAGTAAACTAGATGAAATTCTATTACTTTGTCATGTTAGCTTGATAGAGTTATTTTTAATCGATCATACGTTCTGTTTTGTTTAAAAATGTTTACTTTCATTCCATCACTGTAATGTGATTCTCCATTTATTGATTTCAAGGGTCGTTCGGGTGGTTCGTGTCGGTTTTGGTTTTTGTTGAACAATAGGCTCTATGTTCATTTTGATTAATTAGTGTGATTCCATTGATTATTATAATCAAATTTGATTACATTAGTTCAGTAGTGCGTTAAGAAGGCATGAGAATCAAATCTTTATAGCATTGGAGGTGTTATGAAAAGCGAGAAAAGCTATCAAGCGAGAACTATTGTTGATTAATGTTGTAGTGTAACTAATTCTTTCCAATTATTTACTTAAACTTTCGTGGAATACTCAAATCCACTAATCTGTAGGTGCACAATATGATTAAACTAGAAGAAATCGTATTACTTTGTCATATTAGCTTGATTGAGTTATTTAATCGATCATATGTTCTATTCTTGTTTGACAACTGTTCCTTTCATTCCTTCACTGTAATGTGATTCTCCATTCTTATTGATTTCAAGGGTCGTCGTATGTTTCGTGTTCGATTTTGGATTGTTCGAAAATAGGCGATATGTTTCGTTTAAAGACTTAGACTTAGAAAATATTCTGAAATTTTTGGCAAAGAGGGATTTTTAGGCTCTGACTTGGAATGTTCCGGGGATGGGGATGTCTATGATGTTATATGATGTTGTTGTTCTGTTTATGGCATGTTTTCTTTATGTTCCTTATTATATTACTCCGTGGCTTTACGTGGTGTAATTATGTTAATGAACATGAAGTATTATTATGAAAGGAAAGGGGAAGTTAATATTAATAAAAGTGGAACGAAAGAATGAAAGAAAAGTCTTTGCAAGCAAACGTAAGGAGGTTCACACCCAATGGAGGGTGTTAGTTCAACTGTGTGCGGTTTAGCTAACCCAGAAAGATGCATGCACACGGGAGTCTAATCCTTGTGATTAACCAAACGTATGGGACCCTGTCGCTTGCCCCGGGTACTGGAGTCAGCTTCGTGCACAATGTTAGGGGTCTATTTATAGACTTCGACCCAGTAACCAGCTTCGTGCATAATGTTCGGGGTATAGCACATGGCAGTGGTTCGGATGAAAGTGAAAGATAATAATGAATGTACGAATAACGTACGATGATGATCGATGATGAAAGATAATAATAAATATTATCTATACGTGTATGTATGATGTATGATCACGAATGAAAGTAAAGAAAGGTTTTCTAAACGAAAGTAAAGTATTTTATTATAAAACTAGAACTCACTCAGCAACGCTGACTTTTATGCATTTTCAGTTGGCAGGTAATGGTTGCTGAGGATGGCACGGGGTGAAGCTACTTGGCAAGTTTTGACTTGCATCCATTTTGTGTAACAATGATGTTTTTGTGTTGTAATGCAACCAAACGATGTTTTGTAATGTAACAATGTTGTATTATTTGGCAAAAAAGCAATTATTAATATATGAAATGGTTGTGTTAAAATTATTTCGCTGCATTAATTTAGTTAATGAATACGAGTTTTCACATATTATGTGCGATGAATGTCCAACTGTGATGTCCCGGGAACGGGGCCTTACAAGTTCGTATCAGAGCCAAAGATTAAGAGAAATGGGTAAATATTTTCAAAAACCTAAACTTAAACTGAAAATGGGACAAATGGAAGGATGCCAGCCCAAGTAGCTACATGCCATCAAGTATTTTCTTTAATGTTAACCGGTCTTTTGCGCGCATGTTATCTGCTTTATGTGCTCTTAGTAGATTTGAATACTGATGTAGTCAGGATAGGAATGCTGGGGTATGAAGAGTAAAGTAAATGGCTAATCACAACTGGCCACTGTAATTAGGGACTTACTATACTTGACATAAACTGAGCTGTTGCCTTAAATGACCGTGTTGGTGTTTGAATCATACACTATGTTAGAGGATGGCTGGTGGTAGATCTTCAAAAGCTTCTAGAGGTGGGAGGTCGTGGTGGACGTGGTGCTGGACCGCGTGCCACAAGAGGCGGGGCTAAGGCTGCGTAAAGGGCACCTGAAGAGCTGAGAATCATCACCAGGAAGGTGGTGATGAGAGTGCTAATCTGAGGGCCTCGGTGAAGGAGGCTGTTGTTGAGGACGTTACCAGGTCATGCAGACGATCCTGCCGTCTGTGGTGGTCGAAGTAATAGAGCTGTAAGGGAGGATGAGAGAAGGAAAAAAAGGAGAAGACAGAGGGAGAAAGGGAGAGCAACGAAAGACTGAGACGGTTGTCCCAAGTGATGAGGAGGAGGAGAAGAAGCGGTGCCAGGAACGGCTCGGGGTTGTAATTATGGGGCATTCCAAAGATGCAAGCCCCCTACTTTGTTGGCAATGGCAACGTGCTGCTGCTCATCGATGGGTGAGAGAGATGGAAGCTGTACTTGATATCAGCGAATGCAGAGAGGATCAGATGGTGAAGTTTGCTACCCATTCATTGTTGGACTCGGCTTTATGCTGGTGGGACAATATTGTCCAGGCGAGGGTAGCAGGGCAATTGGAAAGATGGAGTGGGATGAACTGAAGATGTTGGTGATTGAGGAGTTCTGTCCTCACAGGGAACTTGATAAGATTGAGAGGGAGTTCCTGCAGCTGGAGGCGGGAACCATGACGCACCAACAGTACACCACTAAGTTCAATGAGATGGCATGACTGGTGGCAGATCAGGTGACACCTGTGTCACGAAAGAAAGAGGTACATCCAAGGTTGCTGGTGGATATTCGCATGCACATGATCGCCGCTCGGCCAAGCACGTTTAGGTTGGTGGTTGTTCTGGCGGGGAAGTTTGTATGATGAGGGGGAGGTGACAGAGGCTAAAGTGAGCAAGAAAGGTGGCGTGGTGACGGAACTGGAATGGAAGCGGGTTTGACGCGTGGGTGGGTAGTGTCGCTCCAAACAACAAGGTTGCCAGGGTGGATGACCGGCGTGTAGCCACACCCGGTGTAGGAGCGAGAGAGGTGTGGTAATGCGGAAGAGAGCATACTGGAGAGTGTAGATGGGGATCAAACGTCTGCTTCAAGTGTGGGAAGCCCGGTCACATAGCGAAGAATTATGGAGTGACGAAATGTTTTAACTGTGGCGGGGATAGGGTCACCTGAGCAGGGATTGCAAGAAGCCGAGGGCTGAGAGTTCCGGAGCAAGCAAGATGACCGGAACTGAAGGACAGAAGGCGAGCGCCCAGAGCTTTCACGATGACCAGAGAGGAGGCTAGGACGGACCCCGATGTTGTGTGGGGTACGTTTCTAGTAAACCAAACTCTTGCTTGTGTTATTTGATTCTGGTGCTAGTAGGAGTTTTTTCTGCTGCTTTCTGTGCCATTGGCCGTTAGAAGTAGAAGCATTGATGAGCTCTTCGATGTAAAAATGCCATAGGTAAGTCTACCAGGATTTCTAATCTAATAGAAGGCGGTGACATAGAACTAGAAGGTCATAGGTTTCCTGCTAGACTGTTTGTGATGACCTTAGGGGGTTGATGTAGTCCTACGGATGGACTGGTTAGCGGCCTATGAAGTGAATATTGTATGTCGCAAGAAGATGATCCGACTGACAGCGCCTGACGGGGGAGTTCGGTGACGATCTACGGTGATCGAGTTACTACGATCCCGAGAGTGATTTCAATGGCGGTGGCGGGGAAGTACATGAGGCGTGGATGTAGCGCCTACCTGGCTTATGTGAAGGATGTGGACACGTCAACACCCCAACTGTCGGACGTACCAGAGTGTGTGACTTTCCCGATGTGTTCCCAGAAGATTTACCAGGTGTGCCACCAGACCGTGAGATCGAGTTCCAGATTGATTTGATACCGGGTGTTCAGCCCGTCGCTAAGGCACCGTATCGATTGGCTCCAACAGAGATGAAGAAACTGATGGTTCAATTGCAAGAACTATTGGATAAAGGGTTCATTCGACCGAGTATCTCTCCCTGGGGGTCTCGGTCTTGTTTGTAAAGAAGAAGGACGGTAGCATGAGGATGTGCATCGACTACCGCGAGTAAACAAGTTGACGGTGAAGAACCGATATCCTTTACCCAGAATCGATACTTGTTTGATCAGCTCCAAGGTGCCGGTTGGTTTTCGAGGATAGATCTTCGATCGGGTTATCATCAGCGATCGGGTTATCATCAGCTGAAGGTGAAGGAGCAGGATGTTACTAAAACAGCTTTTCACGCCCGTTACGGACACTACGAGTTTCTCGTTATGTCTTTTGGTTTAACCAATGACCAGCTGCTTTATGGATTTGATGAATCGAGTGTGCCGGCCGATGTTGGATAAATCGGTGATCGTTGTTTATGATGATATCCTGATTTATTCCAGGAGCAAGGAGGAGCATGCCGGTCACATTCGGGAAGTGTTGGAGATGCTCAGAAGGGAGAAGTTGTATGCCAAGTTCTCCAAGTGCATATTCTGGTTGCGCAAAGTTCAGTTTTTGGGTCACGTGGTGAATTCCGAAGGAATCATGGTCGACCCGGCAAAAGTAGAAGCTGTGATGCAATGGAAGTCTCCAAAGACGCCTTCCGAGATTCGTAGTTTCTTGGGATTGGCGGGCTATTATAGAAGATTCATCCATGACTTCTCCAAGATAGCTTCTCCGTTGACCAGTTGACCCGTAAGGACGTGAAATTTGTAGGGGTCAAGATCAAGAGAAGGCTTTTGAGGAGCTAAAGGCGAGGTTGACGCAAGCTCCAGTCTTGTCATTACCAGAAGGAAGCGAAGATTTGTTGGTTTACTCAGATGCTTCATACTCAGGGTTGGGTTGCGTGTTGGTGAGCGAGAGGAAGTTATAGCCTATGATCCTGATAGCTGAAAGTCCATGAGGTTAATTACCCTACTCATGATCTGAAGCTAGCAGCTGTGGTCTTTGCATTGAAGATTTGGAGGCACTATTATATGGGACGAAGTGCACTATTTACTTCTTCGAGCAGAAAGATTTGAATATGAGAGCAGAGGCGATGGTGGAGCTCATTAAGGATTACGATTGCGAGATCCATTACCATCCGGGCAAAGCCAACGTAGTGGCGGATGCCCTTAGCCGAAAGGAGAGACCTGAACCGATCCGGGTGAAGGCTTATCAAATGGTTATGACCTCCGATGTTATGAAGTAGGTCAAGGAGTTTCAAGACGAGGCATCGAAAGAAGATTGCCTTAACTCTGAAAGGATGAGAGGTCTAGTCACGGAATTGGGTGAAAGCACTCTCAGTGTTAGAACCCGATTTGGGCGAATGTGGATTCCTCGTTATGGAGAGTTACGTGGAAAGATCATGGATGAGGCTCACAAGACTCGATACTCCATTCATCCCGGTGCTACAAAGATGTATCAGGATAAGAAGAAAGACTATTGGTGGCCGGGTATGAAGCGCGACGTAGCGGAGTACATGAGTAAGTGCCTTACTTGCTTACAAGTGAAGGCGGAGCATCAGAAGTCATACGGAAAGATCCAACCTTTGGATATACCCGAGTGGAAGTGGGAGCATATCACCATGGATTTTATTACGAAGCTGCCGCGAACGGCAAGGGGATATGATGCCATATGGGTGATAGTCGACCGCCTGACGAAGAGTGCTCACTTCCTATCGATCTGTGAAGCGTATTCATCTGAGAGATTAGCGGATCTGTTCATCAAGGAGACTGTGACTCGTCATGGTGTACCGGTGTCTATTGTGTCTGACCGCGACACCCAGTTTACATCAAGTTTTGTAAGAGATTCCACGATGCTATGGGGACGAGGTTACATATTAGTACGGCTTATCATCCTCAAACGGATGGTCAATCAGAAATAAGTATTCAAACACTAGAAGATATGCTTCGGGCATGCGTCATTGACTTCAGAGGAAGTTGGGACGAACACTTACCGTTAGCTGAATTCTCATACAACAACAGTTATCATGCCAGCATTGGTATGCCACCCTATGAGATGCTATACGGTAGGAGGTGTAGGACCCCGTATGTGGGGTGATATTGGTCAGAGGGGTTAGGGAGCATCGAAGTGATTGAGGCTACGACTGAGAAGTTGAAAAGATCAAAGCCTTTATGAAGTCAGCCAAAGATAGACAGAAGTCGTATGCCGATAAGAGACGTAGACCGATTGAATTCAACGTGGGTGATAGAGTTATGTTGAAGGTTTCACCTTGGAAGGGTATCATTCGGTTTAGAAAGCGGGGCAAGTTGAGTGCGAGGTACATAGGGCCTTTTCGAATCATAGCTCGAGTAGGAGAGGTGGCCTATAGATTGGAGTTGCCTAATGAGTTAAGTGGAATTCACCCGACATTCCATGTATCTCAATTGAGAAAGTGCTTAGCTGATGAAGATATGGTGGTACCACTTGAGGACATAGAGGTTAACGAGCGGCTCAATTATGTGGAGCAACCAATGGCTATCACCGACCGGAAAGAGAAGAGGCTAAGGGAATAAAGTGGTTCCACTCGTTCGAGTACAGTGGAAACATAGAAAGGGATCCGAGTCTACATGGGAACCTGAGGAGGTGATGAGACAGCATTATCCTCAGCTGTTCGAGGAGTAATAGGTTTCGGGGACGAAACCTATATAAGGGGGGTGGACTTGTAACACCCGGAAATTTTACAGGAAGAGAAAAGTGAAGAAAAGGAAAGAAAAGCAAAATATCCCAAGTTGAGGGGTTAAAGTTGTACATGGGGCAAAGATTTTTATTAATTTGTTCAAAAAGGTGGTCATCCCCGCCTATGACCCCTGTACCATCTTTCCATCGAATTTTAGAGAGAGAAAGCAGAGATTTCTCTCGGTTTTAGAGAGAGGAAGAAGAAGAAGCTGAATTCAGGTTAGTTTTCTAATTTATGTTGTTATTGGCTGATTTTCAGCCTTCGGGTATGTGCTTATGTGCTTGTATGTGTTCGGTTGTGTGTTTGTGGTGTTTTAGGTGTTTGAACTCATAGAGCATTCGGGTTTGAAGAAGTCTTACTCGAAAGTTGCAAGAGGTGAGTTCTAGATCCCCGTTTTTACATGTTTTAACTTGTTTTGGGGGCTGAAATGCATGTTATAATGTTTCTATGAAAGTTGGGTATGTACCCGTATGAATGTGTGTGCCCTGTTGGGTAGGTGTATGTTTGGGACGATTGTATGCTTGTTTTGATGCTTAGTATGTTAGAACTAGGCTAGGACAAGTTAGATTGATGATTTGGGGGTCTGAAAATGATGTTAGTTAGAAAATAGTTGGCCATGCGCCTAAGTGCTCATGCGCCTAAGGTTCATGCGCCCAAATAGTACTCATACGCCTAGAATTATGCCCCGCCCAAACGCCCAAGTGCCCATGCGTCTAAGTCAGGCTCATGCGCTTGCATAGTACCCATGCACCCAGAAACTGCCCATGCGCTAAGTAAGGCTCGTGCGCCCCAATAGTGCCCATGCGCCTAAGTATTCAAGCGCCCGCATAGTGCCCAAGCACCCGCATAGTGTCCATGCGCCTAAAGACTTAGAAAATATTCTGAAATTTTTGGGAAAGAGGGATTTTTAGCCTATGATTTGGAATGTTTCGGGGATGATGTATGATCTTATATGATGCTGTGGTTCATGTTTATGGCCTGTTTTCTTTATGTTCCTTATTATTTACTACGTGGCTTTACATGGTGTGATTATGTTTGTGAACGTGAAGTATTATATAATGAAAGCGGAAGTTAATGTTGATGAAAAGTGGACCGTAAAGAATGAAAGAAAAGTCTTGCAAGCAAACATAAGGAGGTTCACACCCAATGGAGGGTGTTAGCTCAACTGGGTGCGATTTAGCTAACCCAGAAGGATGCACATGGGGGTCTAATACTTGTGATTGACCAAACGTATGGGACCCTTCTCGCTTGCCCCAGGTACTGGAGTCAGTTTCGTGCACAATGTTAGGGGTCTATTTATAGACTTCGGCCCAGTAACCAGTTTCGTGCACAATGTTCGGGGTATAGCACATGGCATTGGTCCGGATGAAAGTAAAAGATAACGATGAATGTACGAATGACGTACATTGATGATCGATGACAAAGATAATAATAAATATTATCTATACGTGTATTTTATGTATGATCACGAATGAAAGTAAAGAAAGGTTTTCTAAACGAAAGTAAAGTATTTTATTATAAAACTAGAACTCACTCAGCAACGCTGACTTTTACGCATTTTCAGTTGGCAGGTAATGGTTGCTGAGGATGGCATGGGGTGAAGCCACTTGGCAAGTTTTGACTGGCATCCATTCGTGTAACAATGATGTTTTGTATTGTAATGCATCCAAACGATGTTTTGTAATGTAACAATGTTGTACTATTTGGCAAAAGCAATTATTAATATATGAAATGTTTTGTTAAAATTATTCCGCTGCATTAATTTAGTTAATGAATATGAGTTTTCACATATTATGTGCGATGAATGTCCAACTGTGAGTGTCCCACGAACGGGGCCTTACATGTTCAAACAATAGGCTCCATGTTTCATTTTTGATTAATAAGTGTGATTCCATTGATTATTATAATCAAATTTGATTAGATTAGTTCGGTAGTGCGTTAAGAAGGCATGAGAATCACAACTTTATAGCATTGGAGTTTGTTATGAAAAGCAAAAAGCTATCCACGCGAGAACTATTGTTGATTAATGTTGTCGTATAACTAGTTCCTTTCCCATGTATTTTACTTAAACTTTCATGAATACTTTAATGCACTAATCTGTAGTTGCATAATATGATTAAACTAGAAGAAAATCTTTTTATTTTGTCATATTAGCTTGATTGAGTTCTTTTAATCGATCATACATTGTTTCTTCTTTGACAACTGTTTACTTTTATTCCATCACTTTAATGTTATTCTCGATTCTTATTGATTTCAAGGGTCGTTCGTGGGGTTTCGTGTTTGGTTTTGGTTTCGTTCAAACAATAGGCTCAATGTTTCATTTTTGATTAATTAGTGTGATTCCATTGATTATTATAATCAAATTTGATTTGATTAGTTCAGTAGTGCATAAGAAGTCATGAGAATCAAATCTTTATCGCATTGGAGGATGTTATGAAAAGCAAAACGCTATCCACGCGAGAACTATTTTGATTAATGTTGTCGTATAACTAGTTCCTTTCCCATGTATTTTACCTAAACTTTCATGAATACTTTAATGCATATATCTGTAGTTGCATAATATGATTAAACTAGAAGAAAATCATTTTTACTTTGTCATGTTAGCTTGATTGAGTTCTTTTAATCGATCATACATTGTGTTTCTTGTTTGACAAATGTTTACTTTCATTCCGTCAGTGTAATGTGATTCTCCATACTTATTGAATTCAAGGGTCATTTCGTGTCGTTTCGTGTATGGTTTTGGTTTTGTTCAAACAATAGGCTCTATGTTTCATTTTTGATTAATTAGTGTGATTCCATTGATTATTATAATCAAATTTGATTACATTAGTTCACTAGTACGTTAAGAAGGCATGAGAATCAAATCTTTATACCATTGGAGGTTGTTATGAAATTCAAAAAGCTATCATGCGAGAACTATTGTTGATTAATGTTGTAGTATAACTAATTTCTTTCCCATGTATTTACTTAAACTTTCGTGAATACTCTAATCCACTAATATGTAGTTGCACAATTTGATTATACTACAAGAAAATCTTATTTACTTTATCATGTTAGCTTGATTGAGTTCTTTTTAATCAATCATACATTGTGTTTCTTGTTTGACAACTGTTTACTTTCTTTCCATCACTGTAACGTGATTTTCCATTCTTATTGATTTCAAGGGTCGTTCGTGTGGTTTCGTGTTCGGTTTTTGTTTTGTTCAAACAATAGGCTCTATGTTTCATTTTTGATTAATTAGTGTGATTCCATTGATTATTATAATCAAATTTGATTAGATTAGTTACTAGTACGTTAAGAAAGCATGAGAATCAAATCTTTATACCATTGGAGGTTGTTATGAACAGCGAAAAGCGATCCACGTGAGAACTGTTGTTAATTGATGTTTTCGTATAACTAGTTCCTTTCCCATGTATTTACTTAAAATTTCGTGAATACTCTAATCCACTAATGTGTAGTTGTAAAATTTGATTAAACTACAAGAAAATCTTATTTACTTTGTCATGCTAGCTTGATTGAGTTCTTTTTAATCGATCATACATTGTGTTTCTTGTTTGACAACTGTTTACTTTCATTCCATCACTATGATGTGATTCTACATTCTTATTGTTTTCAAGGGTCGTTCGTGTGGTTTCGTGTTCGGTTTTGATTTTGTTCAAACAATAGGCTCTATGTTTCATTTTTGATTAATTAGTGTGATTCCATTGATTATTATAATCAAATTTGATTAGATTAGTTTATTAGTACGTTAAGAAGGCATGAGAATCAAATCTTTATACCATTGGAGGTTGTTATGAAAATCGAAAAGCTATCGCGCGAGAGAACTATGGTTGATTAATGTTGTAGTGTAACTAATTTCTTTCCAATTTATTTACTTAAACTTACGTGAATACTCTAATCCACTAATATGTAGTTGCACAATTTGATTATTACAAGAAAATCTTATTTACTTTGTCATGTTAGCTTGATTGAGTTCTTTTTAATCGATCATACATTGTGTTTCTTGTTTGACAACTGTTTACTTTCATTCCATCACTGTGATGTGATTCTACATTCTTATTGATTTCAAGGGTCGTTCGTGTGTTTTGTGTTCAGTTTTGGTTTTGTTCAAACAATAGGCTCTATGTTTCATTTTTAATTAATTAGTGTGATTCCATTGATTATTATAATCAAATTTGATTAGATTAGTTCAGTAGTGCGTTAAGAAGGCATGAGAATCAATTCCTTATTGCATTGGAGGTTGTTATGAAAAGCGAAAAGCGATCCACGTGAGAACTGTTGTTAATTGATGTTTTCGTATAACTAGTTCCTTTCCCATGTATTTACTTAAAATTTGGTGAATACTCTAATCCACTAATGTGTAGTTGTACAATTTGATTAAACTACAAGAAAATCTTATTTACTTTGTCATGCTAGCTTGACTGAGTTCTTTTTAATCGATCATACATTGTGTTTCTTGTATGACAACTGTTTACTTTAATTCCATAACTGTAATGTGATTCTCCATACTTATTGATTTCAAGGGTCGTTCGTGTGGTTTCGTGTTCGGTTTTGGTTTTGTTCAAACAATAGGCTCTATGTTTCATTTTTGATTAATTAGTGTGATTCCATTGATTATTATAATCAAATTTGATTAGATTAGTTAACTAGTGCGTTAAGAAGAAGGCATGAGAATCAAATCTTTATAGCATTGGAGGGTTGTTATGAAAAGCAAAAGGCTATCCACGCGAGAACTATTGTTGATTAATGATTGTTGTATAACTAGTTTCTTTCCCATGTATTTTACTTAAACTTTCAAGAATACTCTAATGCACTAATCTGTAGTTGCATAATATGATTAAACTAGAAGAAAATCTTATTACTTTGTCATATTAACTTGATTGAGTTATTTTTAATCGATCATACATTGTGTTTCTTCTTGACAATTGTTTACTTTCATTCCATCACTGTAATGTGATTCTCCATACTTATTGATTCATGGGTCGTTCGTTCGTGTGTGGTTTAGTGTTCGGTTTTGGTTTGTTTGAACAATAGGCTCTATGTTTATTTTTGATTAATTAATGTTATTCCATTAATTATTATAATCAAATTTGATTAGATTAGTTCAGTAGTGGGTTAAGAAGGCATGAGAATCAAATTCTTTATAGCATTGGAGGTTGCTATAAAAAGCGAAAAGCGTTCACGCGAGAACTATTGTTAATTGATGTTTTCGTATAACTAGTTCCTTTCCCATGTATTTACTTAAAATTTCGTAAATACTCTAATCCACTAATCTGTAGTTGCACAATTTGATAAACTACAAGAAAATCTTATTTACTTTGTCATGCTAGCTTGATTGAGTTCTTTTAATCGATCATACATTGTGTTTCTTGTTTGACAACTGTTACTTTCATTCCATCACTGTAACGTGATTCTCCATTCTTATTGATTTTAAGGGTCGTTCGTGTGGTTTCGTGTTCGGTTTTGGTTTTGTTCAAACAAGAGGCTCTATGTTTCTTTTTTGAATATTTAGGGTGATTCCAGTGATTATAATCAAATTTGATTAGATTAGTTAACTAGTGCGTTAAGAAGGCATGAGAATCAAATCTTTATAGCACTGGAGCTTGTTATAAAATGCAAAAGGCTATCCACGCGAGAACTATTGTTGATTAATGTTGTTGTAATACTAGTTCCTTTTCCATGTATTTTACTTAAACTTTCATGAATACTTTTATACACTAATTTGTAGTTGCATAATATGTTAAACTAGATGAAAATCATATTTACTTTATCATATTAACTTGATTGAGTTCTTTTTAATGGATCAGTTTCTTCTTTGACAAATGTTTACTTTCATTCCATCACAGTGATGTGATTCTCCATACTTATCGATTTCATGGGTTGTTCGTGTGGTTTCGTGTTCAGTTTTGGTTTTGTTTGAGCAATAGGCTCTATGTTTCATTTTTGATTAATTAGTGTGATTCCATTGATTATTATAATCAAATTTGAATAGATTAATTCACTAGTGCGTTAAGAGGGCATGAGAATCAAATCTTTATACCATTGGAGGTTGTTATGAAAATCGAAAAGCTATCACGCGAGAACTATTGTTGATTAATGTTGTAGTATAACTAAGTTCTTTTCAATGTATTTTTAAACTTTCGTGAATACTCTAATCCACTAATATGTAGTTGCATAATTTGAATATACTACAAAAAATCTTATTTACTTTGTAATGTTAGCTTGATTGAGTTCTTTTTAATAGATCATACATTGTGTTTCTTGTTTGACAACTGTTTACTATCATTCCATCACTGTAATATGATTCTCCATTCATATTGATTTGAAGGGTCGTTCTGTGTGTTTTCGTGTTCCGTTTTGGTTTTGTTCAAACAATACGCTCTATGTTTCATTTTTTATTAATTAGTGTGATTCTATTGATTATTATAATCAAATTTGATTTGATTAGTTCAGTCGTGCGTTAAGAAGGCATGAGAATCAAATCATTATAGCATTGGAGGTTGTTATGAAAACGAAAAGCTATCCACGCGAGAGAACTGTTGTTAATTGATGTTTTCGTATAACTAGCTCATTTCCCATGTATTTACTTAAAATATCGGGAATACTCCAATCCACTAATCTGTAGTTGCATAATTTGATTAAACTACAAGAAAATCTTATTTACTTTGTCATGCTAGCTTGATTGAGTTTTTTTAATCGATCATACATTGTGTTTCTTGTTTGACAACTGTTTACTTTCATTCCATCACTGTAACGTGATTCTCCATTCTTATTGATTTCAAGGGTCGTTCGTGTGGTTTCGTGTTCGGTTTTGATTTTGTTCAAACAATAGGCTCTATGTTTCATTTTGATTAATTAGTGTGATTCCATTAATTATTATAATCAAATTTGATTAGATTAGTTCGGTAGTGCGTTAAGAAGGCATGATAATAAAATCTTTATAGCATTGGAGGTTGCTATGAAAAGCGAAAAGCTATCCACGCGAGAACTATTGTTAATTGATGTTTTCGTATAACTAGTTCCTTTCCCATGTATTTACTTAAAATTTCGTGAATACTAATCCACTAATGTAGTAGCACAATTTGATTAACTACAAGAAAATCTTATTTACTTTGTCATGCTAGCTTGATTGAGTTCTTTTCAATCGATCATACATTGTGTTTCTTGTTTGAGAACTGCTTACTTTCATTCCATCACTGTAACGTGATTCTCCATTCTTATTGATTTCAAGGGTCGTTCGTGTGGTTTCGTGTTCGGTTTTGGTTTTGTTCAAACAATAGGCTCTATGTTTCATTTTTTATTAATTAGTGTGATTCCATTGATTATTATAATCAAATTTGATTAGATTAGTTCAGTAGAGCATTAAGAAGCCATGAGAATCAAATCTTCATAGCATCGGAGGATGTTATGAAAAGCAAAAGGCTATCCACGCGAGAACTGGTGATTAATGTTGTCGTATAACTAGTTTCTTTCCCATGTATTTACTTATACTTTCATGAATACCTTAATGCACTAATCTGTAGTTGCATAATATGATTAAACTAGAAGAAAATCTTATTTACTTTGTCATGTTAGCTTGATTGAGTTCTTTTTAATCGATCATACATTGTGTTTCTTGTATGACAACTGTTTACTTTCATTCCATAACTGTAATGTGATTCTCCATACTTATTGATTTCAAGGTTCGTTCTTGTGGTTTCGTGTTCGGTTTTGGTTTTGTTCAAACAATAGGCTCTATGTTTCATTTTGATTAATTAGTGTGATTCCATTGATTATTATAATCAAATTTGATTAGATTAGTTTACTAGTACGTTAAGAAAGCATGAGAATCAAATCTTTAAACCATTGGAGGTTGTTATGAAAATCGAAAAGCTATCACGCGAGAACTATGGTTGATTAATGTTGTAGTGTAACTAATTTCTTTCCCATTTATTTACTTAAACTTTCGTGAATACTCTAATCCACTACTATATAGTTGCACAATTTGATTATATTACAAGAAAATTTATTTACTTTGTCATGTTAGCTTGATTGAGTTCTTTTTAATCGATCATACATTATGTTTCTTGTTTGAGAACTGTTTACTTTATTCCATCACTGTGATGTGATTCTACATTCTTATTGATTTCAAGGGTCGTTCGTGTGGTTTCGTGTTTGGTTTTGGTTTTGTTCAAACAATAGGCTCTATGTTTCATTTTTTATTAATTAGTGTGATTCCATTGATTATTATAATCAAATTTGATTAGATTAGTTTACTAGTACGTTAAGAAGGCATGAGAATCAAATCTTTATACCATTGGAGGTTGTTATGAAAATCGTAAAGCTATCGCGCGAGAACTATGGTTGATTAATGTTGTAGTGTAACTAATTTCTTTCCAATTTATTTACTTAAACTTTCGTGAATACTCTAATCACTAATATGTAGTTGCACAATTTGATTATATTACAAGAAAATTATTACTTTGTCATGTTAGCTTGATTGAGTTCTTTTTAATCGATCATACATTGTGTTTCTTGTTTGACAACTGTTACTTTCATTCCATCACTGTGATGTGATTCTACATTCTTATTGATTTCAAGGGTGTCGTGTGTTTCGTGTTCAGTTTTGTTTGTTTTTTTTTGTTCAAACAATAGGCTCTATGTTTCATTTTAATTAATTAGTGTGATTCCATTGATTATTATAATCAAATTTGATTAGATTAGTTCAGTAGTGCGTTAAGAAGGCATGAGAATCAATTCCTTATTGCATTGGAGGTTGTTATGAAAAGCGAAAAGCGATCCACGTGAGAACTGTTGTTAATTGATGTTTTCGTATAACTAGTTCCTTTCCCATGTATTTACTTAAAATTTCGTGAATACTCTAATCCACTAATGTGTAGTTGTAAAATTTGATTAAACTACAAGAAAATCTTATTTACTTTGTCATGCTAGCTTGATTGAGTTCTTTTTAATCGATCATATTGTGTTTTTTGTATGACAACTGTTTACTTTCATTCCATAACTGTAATGTGATTCTCCATACTTATTGATTTCAAGGGTCGTTCGTGTGGTTTGTTCGGTTTTGGTTTTGTTCAAACAATAGGCTCTATGTTTCATTTTTGATTAATTAGTGTGATTCCATTGATTATTATAATCAAATTGATTAGATTAGTTAACTAGTGCGTTAAGAAGGCATGAGAATCAAATCTTTATAGCATTGGAGGTTGTTATGAAAAGCAAAAGGCTATCCACGCGAGAACTATTGTTGATTAATGATGTCGTATAACTAGTTTCTTTCCCATGTATTTTACTTAAATTTTCATGAATACTCTAATGCACTAATCTGTAGTTGCATAATAAGATTAAACTAGAAGAAAATCTTATTTACTTTGTCATATTAACTTGATTGAGTTCTTTTTAATCGATCATACATTGTGTTTCTTCTTTGACAATTGTTTACTTTCATTCCATCACTGTAATGTGATTCTCCATACTTATTGATTTCATGGGTCGTTCGTGTGGTTTAGTGTTCGGTTTTGGTTTTGTTTGAACAATAGGCTCTATGTTTTATTTTTGATTAATTAGTGTTATTCCATTAATTATTATAATCAAATTTGATTAGATTAGTTCAGTAGTGCGTTAAGAAGACATGAGAATCAAATCTTTATAGCATTGGAGGTTGTTACGAAAAGCGAAAAGCTATCCACGCGAGAAATTGTTAATTGATGTTTTCGTATAACTAGTTCCTTTCCCATGTATTTACTTAAATTTCATAAATACTCTAATCCACTAATCTGTAGTTACACAATTTGATTAAACTACAAAAAAATCTTACTTACTTTGTCATGCTAGCTTGATTGAGTTCTTTTTAATCGATCATACATTGTGTTTCTTGTTTGACAACTGTTTACTTTCATTCCATCACTGTAACGTGATTCTCCATTCTTATTGATTTTAAGGGTCGTTGGTGTGGTTTCGTGTTCGGTTTGGGTTTTGTTCAAACAAGAGGCTCTATGTTGTCTTTTTTGAATAATTAGGGTGATTCCAGTGATTATTATAATCAAATTTGATTAGATTAGTTAACTAGTGCGTTAAGAAGGCATGAGAATCAAATCTTTATAGCACTGGAGCTTGTTATAAAATGCAAAAGGCTATCCACGCGAGAACTATTGTTGATTAATGTTGTCATATACTAGTTCCTTTCCCATGTATTTTACTTAAACTTTCATGAATACTTTAATGCACTAATCTGTAGTTGCATAATATGATTAAACTAGAAGAAAATCTTATTTACTTTGTCATATTATTGAGTTCTTTTTAATCGATCATACATTGTGTTTTTCTTTGACAACTGTTTACTTTCATTCCATCATAGTAATGTGATTCTCCATACTTATCGATTTCATGGGTCGTTCGTGTGGTTTCGTGTTCAGTTTTGGTTTTGTTTGAACAATAGGCTCTATGTTTCATTTTTGATTAATTAGTGTTATTCCATTGATTATTATAATCAAATTTGAATAGATTAATTCACTAGTGCGTTAAGAGGGCATGAGAATCAAATCTTTATACCATTGGAGGTTGTTATGAAAATCGAAAAGCTATCACATGAGAACTATTGTTGATTAATGTTGTAGTATAACTAAGTTCTTTCCAATGTATTTACTTAAATTCGTGAATACTCTAATCCACTAATATGTAGTTGCACATTTGATTATATTACAAGAAAATCTTATTTACTTTGTAATGTTAGCTTGATTGAGTTCTTTTTAATCGATCATACATTGTGTTTCTTGTTGAGAACTGTTACTTTCATTCCATCACTGTGATGTGATTCTCATTCTTATTGATTTCAAGGGTCGTTCGTGTGGTTTCGTGTTTGGTTTTGGTTTTGTTCAAACAATAGGCTCTATGTTTCATTTTTTATTAATTAGTGTGATTCCATTGATTATTATAATCAAATTTGATTAGATTAGTTACTAGTACGTTAAGAAGGCATGAGAATCAAATCTTTATAGCATTGGAGGTTGTTATGAAAATCGTAAAGCTATCGCGCGAGAACTATGGTTGATTAATGTTGTAGTGTAACTAATTTCTTTCCAATGTATTTACTTAAACTTTCGTGAATACTCTAATCCACTAATCTGTAGTTGCACAATTTGAATACTACAAGAAAATCTTATTTACTTTGTCATGTTAGCTTGATTGAGTTCTTTTTAATCGATCATACATTGTGTTTCTTGTTGACAACTGTTTACTTTCATTCTATCACTGTGATGTGATTCTACATTCTTATTGATTTCAAGGGTCGTTCGTGTGTTTTCGTGTTCAGTTTTGGTTTTGTTCAAACAATAGGCTCTATGTTTCATTTTTAATTAATTAGTGTGATTCCATTGATTATTATAATCAAATTTGATTAGATTAGTTCAGTAGTGCGTTAAGAAGGCATGAGAATCAATCCTTATGCATTGGGGTTGTTATGAAAAGCGAAAAGCGATCCACGTGAGAACTGTTGTTAATTGATGTTTCGTATAACTAGTTCCTTTCCCATGTATTTACTTAAAATTTCGTGAATACTCTAATCCACTAATGTGTAGTTGTAAAATTTGATTAAACTACAAGAAAATCTATTTACTTTGTCATGCTAGCTTGATTGAGTTCTTTTAATCGATCATACATTGTGTTTTTTGTATGACAACTGTTTACTTTATTCCATAACTGTAATGTGATTCTCCATATTATTGATTTCAAGGGTCGTTCGTGTGGTTTCGTGTTCGGTTTTGGTTTGTTCAAACAATAGGCTCTATGTTTCATTTTTGATTAATTAGTGTGATCATTGATTATTATAATCAAATTTGATTAGATTAGTTAACTAGTGCGTTAAGAAGGCATGAGAATCAAATCTTTATAGCATTGGAGGTTGTTATGAAAAGCAAAAGGCTATCCACGCGAGAACTATGTTGATTAATGAGTCGTATAACTAGTTTCTTTCCCATGTATTTACTTAAATTTTCATGAATACTCTAATGCACTAATCTGTAGTTGCATAATAAGATTAAACTAGAAGAAAATCTTATTTACTTTGTCATATTAACTTGATTGAGTTCTTTTTAATCGATCATACATTGTGTTTCTTCTTGACAATTGTTTACTTTCATTCCATCACTGTAATGTGATTCTCCATACTTATTGATTTCAGGGTCGTTCGTGTGGTTTAGTGTTCGGTTTTGGTTTTGTTTGAACAATAGGCTCTATGTTTTATTTTTGATTAATTAGTGTTATTCCATTAATTATTATAATCAAATTTGATTAGATTAGTTCAGTAGTGCGTTAAGAAGACATGAGAATCAAATCTTTATAGCATTGGAGGTTGTTACGAAAAGCAAAAAGCTATCCACGCGCGAGAACTATTGTTAATTATGTTTTCGTATAACTAGTTCCTTTCCCATGTATTTACTTAAAATCATAAATACTTAATCCACTAATCTGTAGTGCACAATTGATTAAACTACAAAAAAATCTTATTTACTTTGTCATGCTAGCTTGATTGAGTTCTTTTTAATCGATCATACATTGTTTCTTGTTTGACAACTGTTTACTTTCATTCCATCACTGTAACGTGATTCTCCATTCTTATTGATTTTAAGGGTCGTTGGTGTGTGGTTTCGTGTTCGGTTTTGGTTTTGTTCAAACAAGAGGCTCTATGTTTCTTTTTTGAATAATTAGGGTGATTCCAGTGATTATTATAATCAAATTTGATTAGATTAGTTAACTAGTGCGTTAAGAAGGCATGAGAATCAAATCTTTATAGCATTGGAGTTGTTATAAAATGCAAAAGGCTATCCACGCGAGAACTATTGTTGATTAATGTTGTCATAATATTAGTTCCTTTCCCATGTATTTACTTAAACTTTCATGAATACTTTAATGCACTAATCTGTAGTTGCATAATATGATTAAACTAGAAGAAAATCTTATTTACTTTGTCATATTAACTTGATTGAGTTCTTTTTAATCGATCATACATTGTGTTTCTTCTTTGACAACTGTTTACTTTATTCCATCATGTAATGTGATTCTCCATACTTATCGATTTCAGGGTCGTTCGTGTGTTTCGTGTTCAGTTTTGGTTTTGTTTGCAAACAATAGGCTCTATGTTTCATTTTTGATTAATTAGTGTGATTCCATTGATTATTATAATCAAATTTGATAGATTAATTCACTAGTGCGTTAAGAGGGCATGAGAATCAAATCTTTATACCATTGGAGGTTGTTATGAAAATCGAAAAGCTATCACGCGAGAACTATGTTGATTAATGTTGTTAGTAAACTAAGTTCTTTCCAAGTATTTTCTTAAACTTTCGTGAATACTCTAATCCACTAATATGTAGTTGCACAATTTGATTATATACAAGAAAATCTTATTTACTTTGTAATGTTAGCTTGATTGAGTTCTTTTTAATCGATCATACATTGTGTTTCTTGTTGACAACTGTTTACTCATTCCATCACTGTAATGTGATTCTCCATCATATTGATTTCAAGGGTCGTTCCTGTGTTTTCGTGTTCCGTTTTGGTTTTGTTCAAACAATACGCTCTATGTTTCATTTTTTATTAATTAGTGTGATTCTATTGATTATTATAATCAAATTTGATTGATTAGTTCAGTCGTGCGTTAAGAAGGCATGAGAATCAAACATTATAGCATTGGAGGTGGTTATGAAAAACGAAAAGCTATCCACGCGAGAACTGTTGTTAATTGATGTTTCGTATAACTAGTTCATTTCCATGTATTTACTTAAATATCGGGAATACTCTAATCCACTAATCTGTAGTTGCACATTGATTAAACTACAAAAAAATCTTATTTACTTTGTCATGCTAGCTTGATTGAGTTCTTTTTAATCGATCATACATTGTGTTTCTTGTTTGACAACTTTACTTTCATTCCATCACTGTAATGTGATTCTCCATTCTTATTGATTTCAAGGGTCGTTCATGTGTTTCGTGTTCGGTTTTGTTTTGTTCAAACAATAGGCTCTATGTTTCATTTTGATTAATTAGTGTGATTCCATTGATTATTATAATCAAATTTGATTAGATTAGTTCAGTAGTGCGTTAAGAAGGCATGAGAATCAAATCTTTATAGCATTGGAGGTTGTTATGAAAATCGAAAAGCTATCACGCGAGAACTATTGTTGATTAATGTTGTCGTATAACTAATTTCTTTCCCATGTATTTACTTAAACTTTCGTGAATACTCTAATCCACTAATCTGTAGTTGCACAATTTGATTATACTACAAGAAAATCTTATTTACTTTGTCATGTTAGCTTGATTGAGTTCTTTTTAATCGATCATACATTGTGTTTCTTGTTGACAACTGTTTACTTTCATTACATCACTGTAATGTGATTCTCCATTATATTGATTTCTAGGGCGTTCGTTGGTTTTGGTTTCGTGTTCGGTTTTGGTTTGTTCAAACAATAGGCTCTATGTTTCATTTTTTATTAATTAGTGTGATTCCATTGATTATTATAATCAAATTTGATTAGATTAGTTCAGTAGTGCGTTAAGAAGGCATGAGAATCAAATCTTCATAGCATTGGAGGATGTTATGAAAAGCAAAAGGCTATCCACGCGAGAACTGTTGTTGATTAATGTTGTCGTATAACTAGTTTCTTTCCCATGTATTTTACTTAAACTTTCATGAACACCTTAATGCACTAATCTGTAGTTGCATAATATGATTAAACTAGAAGAAAATCTTATTTACTTTGTCATGTTAGCTTGATTGGGTCTTTTAATCGATCATACATTGTGTTTCTTTGTTTGAAACTATTTACTTTCATTCCATAACGGTAATGTGATTCTCCATTCTTATTGATTTCAAGGTTCGTTCGTGTGGTTTCGTGTTCGGTTTTGGTTTTGTTCAAACAATAGGCTCTATGTTTCATTTTTGATTAATTAGTGTGATTCCATTGATTATTATAATCAAATTTGATTAGATTAGTTAGTAGTGCGTTAAGAAGGCATGAGAATCAAATCTTTATAGCATTGGAGGTTGTTATGAAAAGCGAAAAGCTATCACGCGAGAACTATGGTTGATTAATGTTGTAGTATAACTAGTTCTTTCCATGTATTTACTTAAACTTTCGTGTACTCTAATCCACTAAATGTAGTTGCACAATTTGATTAACTACAAGAAAATCTTATTTACTTTGTCATGCTAGCTTGATTGAGTTTTTAATCGATCATACATTGTGTTTCTTGTTTGACAACTGTTTATTTTCATTCCATCACTGTAATATGATTCTACATTTTATTGATTTCAAGGGTCGTTCGTGTGGTTTCGTGTTCGGTTTTGGTTTGTTCAAACAATAGGCTCTATGTTTCATTTTTGATTAATTAGTGTGATTCCATTGATTTAATCAAATTTGATTAGATTAGTTTACTAGTGCGTTAAGAAGGCATGAGAATCAAATCTTTATACCATTGGAGGTTGTTATGAAAATCGAAAAGCTATCGCGCAGAGAACTATTGTTGATTAATGTTGTCGTGTAACTAATTCTTTCCAATGTATTTACTTAAACTTTCGTGAATACTCTAATCCACTAATATGTAGTTGCACAATTTGATTATACTACAAGAAAATCTTATTTACTTTGTCATGGTAGCTTGATTGAGTTCTTTTTATCGATCATACATTGTGTTTCTTGTTTGAAAACTGTTACTTTCATTCCAGCACTGTAATGTGATTCTACATTTTATTGATTTCAAGGGTCGTTCGTGTGTTTCGTGTTCAGTTTTGGTTTTGTTCAAACAATAGGCTCTATGTTTCATTTTATTAATTAGTGTGATTCCATTATTATTATAATCAATTTGATTAGATTAGTTCAGTGGTGCGTTAAGAAGGCATGAGAATCAAATCATTATAGCATTGGAGGTTGTTATGAAAAGCGAAAAGCTATCCACGCGAGAACTGTTGTTAATGATGTTTTCGTATAACTAGTTCCTTCCCATGTATTTACTTAAAATCGTGAATACTCTAATCCACTAATGTGTAGTTGCACAATTTGATTAAACTACAAGAAAATCTTATTTACTTTGTCATGCTAGCTTGATTGAGTTCTTTTTATCGATCATACATTGTGTTTCTTGTTTGACAACTATTACTTTCATTCCATAACTGTAATGTGATTCTCCATACTTATTGATTTCAAGGGTCGTTCGTGTGGTTTCTTGTTCGGTTTTGGTTTTGTTCAAACAATAGGCTCAATGTTTCATTTTTGATTAATTAGTGTGATTCCATTGATTATTATAATCAAATTTGATTAGATTAGTAACTAGTGCGTTAAGAAGGCATGAGAATCAAATCTTTATAGCATTGGAGGTGTTATGAAAAGCAAAAGGCTATCCACGCGAGAACTATTGTTGATTAATGATGTCGTATAACTAGTTTCTTCCCATGTATTTACTTAAACTTTCATGAATACTCTAATGCACTAATCTGTAGTTGCATAATATGATTAAACTAGAAGAAAATCTTATTTACTTTGTCATATTAACTTGATTGAGTTCTTTTTAATCGATCATACATTGTGTTTCTTCTTTGACAATTGTTTACTTTCATTCCATCACTGTAATGTGATTCTCCATACTTATTGATTTCATGGGTAGTTCGTGTGGTTTAGTGTCGGTTTGGTTTTGTTTGAACAATAGGCTCTATGTTTTATTTTTGATTAATTAGTGTTATTCCATTAATTATTATAATCAAATTTGATTAGATTAGTTCAGTAGTGCGTTAAGAAGGCATGAGAATCAAATCTTTATAGCATTGGAGGTTGTTATGAAAAGCGAAAAGCTATCCACGCGAGAACTATTGTTAATTGATGTTTTCGTATAACTAGTTCCTTTCCCATGTATTTACTTAAAATTCGTAAATACTCTAATCCACTAATTGTAGTTGCACAATTGATTAAACTACAAGAAAATCTTATTTACTTTGTCATGGTAGCTTGATTGAGTTCTTTTAATCGATCATACATTGTGTTTCTTGTTTGAAAACTGTTTACTTTCATTCCATCACTGTGATGTGATTCTACATTCTTATTGATTTCAAGGGTCGTTCGTGTGTTTTCGTGTTCAGTTTGGGGTTTGTTCAAACAATAGGCTCTATGTTTCATTTTAATTAATTAGTGTGATTCCATTGATTATTATAATCAAATTTGATTAATTAGTTCAGTGCGTTAAGAAGGCATGAGAATCAAATTTTATAGCATTGGAGGTTGTTATGAAAAGCGAAAAGCGAGCGACATGGAGAACTGTTGTTAATTGATGTTTCGTATAACTAGTTCCTTTCCCATGTATTTACTTAAAATTTCGTGAATACTCTAATCCACTAATGTGTAGTTGCACAATTGATTAAACTACAAGAAAATCTTATTTACTTTGTCATGCTAGCTTGATTGAGTTCTTTTTAATCGATCATACATTGTGTTTCTTGTTTGACAACTGTTACTTTCATTCCATACTGTAATGTGATTCTCCATACTTATTGATTTCAAGGGTCGTTCGTGTGGTTCGTGTTCGGTTTTGGTTTGTTCAAACAATAGGCTCATGTTTCATTTTGATTAATTAGTTTGATTCCATTGATTATTATAATCAAATTTGAATAGATTAGTTCACTAGTGCGTTAAGAAGGCATGAGAATCAAATATTATAGCATTGGAGGTTGTTATGAAAAGCAAAAGGCTATCCACGCGAGAACTATTGTTGATTAATGTTGTCGTATAACTAGTTCTTTCCCATGTATTTACTTAAACTTTCATGAATACTCTAATGCACTAATCTGTAGTTGCAAATATGATTAAACTAGAAGAAAATCTTATTTACTTTGTCATTTAGCTTGATTGAGTTCTTTTTAATCGATCATACATTGTGTTTCTTCTTTGACAATGTTTACTTTCATTCCATCACTGTAATGTGATTCTCCATCGTATTGATTTCAAGGGTAGTTCGTGTGGTTTAGTGTTCAGTTTTGGTTTTGTTTGAACAATAGGCTCTATGTTTTATTTTGATTAATTAGTGTGATTCCATTATTATTATAATCAAATTTGATTAGATTAGTTCAGTAGTGCGTTAAGAAGGCATGAGAATCAAATCTTATAGCATTGGAGGTGTTATGAAAAGCGAAAAGCTATCCACGCGAGAACTATTGTTAATTGATGTTTTCGTATAACTAGTTCCTTCCCATGTATTACTTAAAATTTCGTAATACTCTAATCCACTAATCTGTAGTTGCACAATTTGATTAAACTACAAGAAAATCTTATTTACTTTGTCATGCTAGCTTGATTGAGTTCTTTTAATCGATCATACATTGTGTTTCTTGTTTGACAACTGTTTACTTTCATTCCATCACTGTAACGTGATTCTCCATTCTTATTGATTTCAAGGTTGTTTGTGTGGTTTCGTGTTCGGTTTTGGTTTTGTTCAAACAAGAGGCTCTATGTTTCTTTTTGAATAATTAGTGTGATTCCAGTGATTATATAATCAAATTTGATTAGATTAGTTCACTAGTGCGTTAAGAAGGCATGAGAATCAAATCTTTATAGCATTGGAGGTTGTTATAAAATGCAAAAGCTATCCACGCGAGAACTATTGTTATTAATGTTGTCGTAATACTAGTTCCTTTCCTATGTATTTACTTAAACTTCATGAATACTTTAATGCACTAATCTGTAGTTGCACAATTTGATTAAACTAGAAGAAAATCTATTTTACTTTGTCATTAGCTTGATTGAGTTCTTTTTAATCGATCATACATTGTGTTTCTTGTTTGACAACTGTTTACTTTCATTCATCACAGTAATATGATTCTCCATATATTGATTTCAAGGGTCGTTCGTGTGGTTTAGTGTTCGGTTTTGGTTTTGTTTGAACAATAGGCTCTATGTTTATTTTTGATTAATTAGTGTTATTCCATTGATTATTATAATCAAATTTGATTAGATTAGTTCAGTAGTGCGTTAAGAAGACATGAGAATCAAATCTTTATAGCATTGGAGGTTGTTATGAAAAGCGAAAAGCTATCCACGCGAGAACTATTGTTAATTCATGTTTTCGTATAACTAGTCCTTTCCCATGTATTTACTTAAAATTCATAATACTTTAATCCACTAATCTGTAGTTGCACAATTGATTAAACTACAAGAAAATCTTATTTACTTTGTCATGCTAGCTTGATTGAGTTCTTTTAATAGATCATACATTGTGTTTCTTGTTTGACAACTGTTTACTTTCATTCCATCACTGTAACGTGATTCTCCATTCTTATTGATTTTAAGGGTCGTTAGTGTGGTTTCGTGTTCGGTTTGGGTTTGTTCAAACAAGAGCTCTATGTTTCTTTTTGAATAATTAGGGTGATTCCATTGATTATTATAATCAAATTTGATTAGATTAGTTAACTAGTGCGTTAAGAAGGCATGAGAATCAAATCTTTATAGCATGGAGAGTTGTTATAAAATGCAAAAGGCTATCCACGCGAGAACTATTGTTTATTAATGTTGTCGTAATACTAGTTCCTTCCCATGTATTTACTTAAACTTTCATGAATACTTTAATGCACTAATCTGTAGTTGCATAATATGATTAAACTAGAAGAAAATCTTATTTACTTTGTCATATAACTTGATTGAGTTCTTTTAATCGATCATACATTGTGTTTCTTCTTGACAACTGTTTACTTTCATTCCATTACTGTAATGTGATTCTCCATACTTATTGATTTCAAGGGTCGTTCGTGTGGTTTCGTGTTCGTTTTGGTTTTGTTCAAACAATAGGCTCTATGTTCATTTTGATTAATTAGTGTGATTCCATTGATTATTATAATCAAATTTGATTAGATTAATTCTAGTGTTAAGAGGGCATGAGAATCAAATCTTTATACCATTGGAGGTTGTTATGAAAATCGAAAAGCTATCACGCGAGAACTATATGATTATGTTGTAGTTATAACTAAGTTCTTTCCAATGTATTTACTTAAATTTGTGAATACTCTAATCCACTAATATGTAGTTGCACAATTTGAATATACTACAACAAAATCTTATTTACTTTGTAATGTTTGCTTGATTGAGTTCTTTTTAATAGATCATACATTGTGTTTCTTGTTTGACAACTGTTTACTATCATTCATCACTGTAATGTGATTCTCCATTCATATTGATTTCAAGGGTCGTGCGTGTGTGTTTTGTGTTCCGTTTTGGTTTTGTTCAAACAATACGCTCTATGTTTCATTTTTTATAATTAGTGTGATTCCATTGATTATTATAATCAATTTGATTTGATTAGTTTAGTCGTGCGTTAAGAAGGCATGAGAATCAAATCATTATAGCATTGGAGGTTGTTATGAAAACAAAAAGCTATCCACGCGAGAACTATTGTTGATTAATGTTGTCGTATAACTAGTTCCTTTCCCATGTATTTTACTTAAACTTTCGGAATACTTTAATGCACTAATCTGTAGTTGCATAATATGATTAAACTAGAAGAAATTTTATTTACTTGTCATATTAACTTGATTGAGTTCTTTTAATCGTCATACATTGGTTTCTTCTTTGACAACTGTTTACTTTCATTCTATCACTGTAATGTGATTCTCCATACATTGATTTCAGGGTCGTTCGTGTGGTTTCGTGTTCGGTTTTGGTTTTGTTGAACAACAGGCTCTATGTTTTATTTTTGATTAATTAGTGTGATTCCATTGATTATATAATCAAATTGATTAGATTAGTTCATAGTGCGTTAAGAAGGCATGAGAATCAAATCTTTATAGCATTGGAGGTTGTTATGAAAATCAAAAAGCTATCCACGCAAGAACTGTTGTTAATTGATGTTTTCGTATAACTAGTTCCATTCCCATGTATTTACTTAAAATATCGGGAATACTCTAATCCACTAATCTGTAGATGCACAATTTGATTAAACTACAAAAAAATCTTATTTACTTTGTCATGCTAGCTTGATTGAGTTCTTTTTAATCGATCATACATTGTGTTTCTTGTTTGACAACTGTTTACTTTCATTCCATCACTGTAAAGTGATTCTCCATTCTTATTGATTTCAAGGGTCGTTTATGGTTTCGTGTTCGGTTTTGGTTTTGTTCAAACAATAGGCTCTATGTTTCATTTTTATTAATTAGTGTGATTCCATTGATTATTATAATCAAATTTGATTAGATTAGTTCAGTAGTGCGTTAAGAAGGCATGAGAATCAAATCTTATAGCATTGGAGGATGTTATGGAAAGCAAAAGGCTATCCACGCGAGAACTGTTGTTGATTAGTGATGTCGTATAACTAGTTCTTTCCATGTATTTACTTAAACTTTCATGAATACTTTAATCCACTAATTTGTAGTTGCACAATTGATTAAAGAAGAAGAAAATCTTATTTACTTGTCATGCTAGCTTGATTGATTTTTTTAATTGATCATACGTGTGTTTCTTGTTTGACAACTGTTTACTTTCATTCCATCACTGTAATGTGATTCTCCATTCTTATTGATTTCAAGGGTCGTTTGTGTGGTTTCGTGTTCGGTTTTGGTTTTGTTCAAACTAACGCTCTATGTTTTTTTTGATTAATTAGTGTGATTCCATTGATTACTATAATCAAATTTGATTAGATTAGTTCAGTAGTGTTAAGAAGGCATGAGAATCAATCTTTATAGCATTGGAGGTTGTTATGAAAAGCGAAAAGCTATCCACGCGAGAACTATTGTTGATTAATGTTGTCGTATAACTAGTTCCTTTCCTATGTATTTACTTAAACTTTCATGAATACTTTAATGCACTAATCTGTAGTTGCACAATTGATTAAACTACAAGAAAATCTTATTACTTTGTCATGCTAGTTGATTGAGTTCTTTTTAATCGATCATACATTGTTTTTCTTGTTTGACAACTGTTTACTTTCATTCCATCACTGTAATGTGATTCTCCATACTTATTGATTTCAAGGGTCGTTCGTGTGGTTTCGTGTTCGGTTTTGGTTTTGTTCAAACAATAGGCTCTATGTTTATTTTTGATTAATTAGTGTGATTCCATTGATTATTATAATCAAATTTGATTAGATTAGTTTCACTAGTGCGTTAAGAAGGCATGAGAATCAAATCTTTATAGCATTGGAGGTTGTTATGAAAAACGAAAAGCTATCACGCGAGAACTATTGTTGATTAATGTTGTAGTGTAACTAATTTCTTTCCATGTATTTACTTAAACTTTTGTGAATACTCTAATCCACTAATATGTAGTTGCATAATTGATTATACTACAAGAAAATTTTATTTACTTTGTCATGTTAGCTTGATTGAGTTCTTTTAATCGATCATACACTGTGTTTCTTGTTTGACAACTGTTTACTTTCATTCCATCATGTAATGTGATTCTTATCTTATTGATTTCAAGGGTCGTTCGTGTGTTTGTCGTGTTCAGTTTTGTTTGTTCAAACAATAGGCTCTATGTTTCATTTTTTATTAAATAGTGTGATTCCATTGATTATTATAATCAAATTTGATTAGATTAGTTCAGTAGTACGTTAAGAAGGCATGAGAATCAAATCTTCATAGCATTGGAGGTTGTTATGAAAAGCAAAAGGCTATCCACGCGAGAACTGTTGTTGATTAATGTGTCGTATAACTAGTTTCTTTCCCATGTATTTTACTTAAACTTTCATGAACACTTAATGCACTAATCTGTAGTTGCACAATTTGATTAAGCTACAAGAAAATCTTATTTACTTTGTCATGCTAGTTGATTGAGTTCTTTTTAATCGATCATACATTGTTTTTCTTGTTTGACAACTGTTTACTTTCATTCCATAACTGTAATGTGATTCCATACTTATTGATTTCAAGAGTCGTTCGTGTGGTTTCGTGTTCGGTTTTGGTTCTGTTCAAACAATAGGCTCTATGTTTATTTTTGATTAATTAGTGTGATTCCATTGATTATTATAAAAATTTGATTAGATTAGTTTTAGTACGTTAAGAAGGCATGAAAATCAAATCTTTATACCATTGGAGGTTGTTATAAAAATCGAAAAGCTATCAAGTGAGAACTATTGTTGATTAATGTTGTAGTGTAACTAATTTCTTTCCCATGTATTTTACTTAAACTTTCATGAACACTTTAATGCACTAATCTGTAGTTGCATAATATGATTAAACTAGAAGAAAATCTTATTTACTTTGTCATGTTAGCTTGATTGAGTTTTTTTTTAATCGATCATACATAGTGTTTCTTGTTTGACAACTGTTTACTTTCATTCCATAATTGTAATGTGATTCTCCATACTTATTGATTTCAAGGGTCGTTCGTGTGGTTTCGTGTTCGATTTTGGTTTTGTTCAAACAATAGGCTCTAAGTTTCATTTTTTATTAATTAGTGTGATTCCATTGATTATTATAATCAAATTTGATTAGATTAGTTTACTAGTGCGTTAAGAAGGCATGAGAATCAAATCTTTATACCATTGGAGGTTGTTATGAAAATCGAAAAGCTATCACGCGAGAACTATGGTTGATTAATATTGTGGTGTAACTAATTTCTTTCCCATTTATTTACTTAAACATTCGTGAATACTCTAATCCACTAATATGTAGTTGCACAATTTGATTATATTACAAGAAAATCTTATTTAATTTGTCATGTTAGCTTGATTGAGTTCTTCTTAATCGATCATACATTGTGTTTCTTGTTTGACAACTATTTACTTTCATTCCATCACTGTGATGTGATTCTACATTCTTATTGATTTCAAGGGTCGTTCGTGTGTTTTCGTGTTCAGTTTTGGTTTTGATCAAACAATAGGCTTTATGTTTCATTTTTTATTAATTAGTGTGATTCCATTGATTATTATAATCAAATTTGATTAGATTAGTTCAGTAGTGCGTTAAGAAGGCATGAGAATCAAATCCTTATAGCATTGGAGGTTGTCATGAAAAGCGAAAAGCGATCCACGTGAGAACTGTTGTTAATTGATGTTTTCGTATAACTAGTTCCTTTCCCATGTACTTACTTAAAATATCGTAAATACTCTAATCCACTAATGTGTAGTTGCACAATTTGATTAAACTACAAGAAAATCTTATTTACTTTGTCATGCTAGCTTGATTGAGTTCTTTTTAATCGATCATACATTGTGCTTCTTGTTTGACATCAGTTTACTTTCATTCCATCACTGTAACGTGATTCTCCATTCGTTCTGATTTCAAGGGTCGTTCGTGTGGTTTCGTGTTCGGTTTTGGTTTTGTTCAAACAATAGGCTCTATGTTTCATTTTTGATTAATTAGTGTGATTCCATTGATTATTATAATCAAATTTGATTAGATTAGGTCAGTAGTGCGTTAAGAAGGCATGAGAATAAAATGTTATAGCATGGAGGTTGTTATGAAAAGCGAAAAGCTATCCACGCGAGAACTGTTGTTAATTGATGTTTCGTATAACTAGTTCCTTTCCCATGTATTTACTTAAAATTTCGTGAATACTCTAATCCACTAATCTGTAGTTGCACAATTGATTAAACTACAAGAAAATCTTATTACTTTGTAATGCTAGCTTGATTGAGTTCTTTTTAATCGATCATACATTGTATTTCTTGTTTGACAACTGTTTACTATCTTTCCATCACTGTAATGTGATTCTCCATTCGTATTGATTTCAAGGGCGTTCCTGTGTTTTCGTGTTCCGTTTTGGTTTGTTCAAACGATACACTCTATGTTTCATTTTTATTAATTAGTGTGATTCCATTGATTATTATAATCAAATTTGATTAGATTAGTTCAGTCGTGCGTTAAGAGGGCATGAGAAAAATCATTATAGAATGGAGGTTGTTATGAAAAACGAAAAGCTATCCACGCGAGAATTGTTAATGATGTTTGTATAACTAGTTCATTTCCCATGTATTTTACTTAAATATCGGGAATACTCTAATCCACTAATCTGTAGTTGCACAATTTGATTAAACTACAAGAAAATCTTATTTACTTTGTAATGCTAGCTTGATTGAGTTCTTTTTAATCGATCATACATTGTTTCTTGTTTGACAACTGTTTACTATCTTCCATCACTGTAATGTGATTCTCCATTATATGATTTCAAGGGTCGTTCTGTGTTTCGTGTTTCGTTTTGGTTTTGTTCAAACAATACGCTCTATGTTTCATTTTTATTAATTAGTGTGATTCCATTGATTATTATAATCAAATTGATTAGATAGTTCAGTCGTAGTGCGTTAGAGGGCATGAGAATCAATCATTATAGCATTGGAGGTTGTTATGAAAACGAAAAGCTATCCACGCGAGAATGTTGTTATTGATGTTTTCGTATAACTAGTTCATTTCCCATGTATTTACTTAAAATATCGGAATACTCTAATCCACTAATCTGTAGTTGCACATTTGATTAAACTACAAGAAAATCTTATTTACTTTGTCATGCTAGCTTGATTGAGTTCTTTTTAATCGATCATACATTGTGTTTCTTGTTTGACAACTGTTTACTTTCATTCATCACTGTAACGTGATTCTCCATTCTTATTGATTTCAAGGGTCGTTCGTGTGTGGTTTCGTGTTCGGTTTGGTTTTGTTCAAACAATAGGCTCTATGTTTCATTTTGATTAATTAGTGTGATTCCATTGATTATTATAATCAAATTTGATTAGATTAGTTCAGTAGTGCGTTAAGAAGGCATGAAATAAAATCTTTATAGCATTGGAGGTTGTTAGAAAAGCGAAAAGCTATCCACGCAAGAACTGTTGTTAATTGATGTTTTCGTATAACTAGTTCATTTCCCATGTATTTACTTAAAATATCGGGAATACTCTAATCCACTAATCTGTAGTTGCACAATTGATTAAACTACAAGAAAATCTTATTTACTTTGTCATGCTAGCTTGATTGAGTTCTTTTTAATCGATCATACATTGTGTTCTTGTTTGACAATGTTTACTTTCATTCCATCACTGTAACGTGATTCTCCATTCTTATTGATTTCAAGGGGCGTTCGTGTGGTTCGTGTTCGGTTTTGGTTTTGTTCAAACAATAGGCTCTATGTTTCATTTTGATTAATTAGTGTGATTCCATTGATTATTATAATCAAATTTGATTAGATTAGGTCAGTAGTGCGTTAAGAAGGCATGAGAATAAAATCTTTATAGCATTGGAGGTTGTTATGAAAAGCGAAAAGCTATCCACGCGAGAACTGTTGTTAATTGATGTTTCGTATAACTAGTTCATTTCCATGTATTTACTTTAAATTTCGTGAATACTCTAATCCACTAATCTGTAGTTGCACAATGATTAAACTACAAGAAAATCTTATTTACTTGTAATGCTAGCTTGATTGAGTTCTTTTTAATCGATCATACATTGTTTCTTGTTTGACAACTGTTACTATCTTTCCATCACTGTAATGTGATTCTCCATTCGTATTGATTTCAAGGGTCGTTCTGTGTTTTCGTGTTCGTTTTGGTTTTGTTCATAACAATACGCTCTATGTTTTTTTTTTTGATTAATTAGTGTGATTCCATGATTATTATAATCAAATTTGATTAGATTAGTTCAGTCGTGCGTTAAGAGGGCATGAGAATCAAATCATTATAGCATTGGAGGTTGTTATGAAAACAAAAAGCTATCCACGCGAGAACTGTTGTTAATTGATGTTTTCGTATAACTAGTTCATTTCCATGTATTTACTTAAAATATCTAGAATACTCTAATTCACTAATCTGTAGTTGCAAATATGATTAAACTAGAATAAAATCTTATTTACTTTGTCATATTAACTTGATTGAGTTCTTTTAATCGATCATACATTGTGTTTCTTTTGACAAATGTTTACTTTCATTCATCACTGTAATGTGATTTTCCATACTTATTGATTTCAAGGGCCGTTCGTGTGGTTTCGTGTTCGGTTTTTTTTTGTTTGAACAATAGGCTCTATGTTTATTTTGATTAATTAGTATGATTCCATTGATTATTATAATCAAATTTGATTAGATTAGTTCAGTCGTGCGTTAAGAAGGCATGAGAATCAAATCATTATAGAATTGGAGGTTGTTATGAAAAACGAAAAGCTATCCACGCAAGAACTGTTGTTAATTGATGTTTTCGTATAACTATTTCATTTCCCATGTATTTACTTAAAATATCGGGAATACTCTAATCCACTAATCTGTAGTTGCACAATTTGATTAAACTACAAGAAAATCTTATTTACTTTGTAATGCTAGCTTGATTGATTTCTTTTTAATCGATCATACATTGTATTCTTGTTTGACAATGTTTACTATCTTCCATCACTGTAATGTGATTCTCCATTCGTATGATTTCAAGGGTCGTTCGTGTGTTTCGTGTTCCGTTTTGGTTTTGTTCAAACGATACGCTCTATGTTTCATTTTTTATTAATTAGAGTGATTCCATTTATTATTATAATCAAATTTTATTAGATTAGTTCAGTCGTGTGTTAAGAGGGCATGAGAATCAAATCATTATAGCATTGGAGGTTGTTATGAAAAACGAAAAGCTATCCACGCGAGAACTGTTGTTAATTGATGTTTTCGTATAACTAGTTCATTTCCCATGTATTTACTTAAAATATCAGGAATACTCTAATCCACTAATCCGTAGTTGCACAATTTGATTAAACTACAAGAAAATCTTATTTACTTTGTAATGCTAGCTTGATTGAGTTCTTTTTAATCGATCATACATTGTATTTCCTGTTTGACAACTGTTTACTATCTTTCCATCACTGTAATGTGATTCTCCATTCATATTGATTTCAAGGGTCGTTCCTGGTTTCGTTGTTCCGTTTTGGTTTGTTCAAACGATACTCTATGTTTCATTTTTTATTAATTAGTGTGATTCCATTGATTATTTAATCAAATTTGATTAGATTAGTTCAGTCGTGCGTTAAGAGGGCATGAGAATCAAATCATTATAGCATTGGAGGTTGTTATGAAAAACGAAAAGCTATCCACGCGAGAACTGTTGTTAATTGATGTTTCGTATAACTAGTTCATTTCCATGTATTTACTTAAAATATCAGGAATACTCTAATCCACTAATCTGTAGTTGCACAATTTGATTAAACTACAAGAAAATCTTATTTACTTTATCATGCTAGCTTGATTGAGTTATTTTAATCGATCATACATTGTGTTTCTTGTTTGACAACTGTTTACTTTCATTCATCACTGTAACGTGATTCTCCATTCTTATTGATTTCAAGGGTCGTTCGTGTGGTTTCGTGTTCGGTTTGGTTTTGTTCAAACAATAGGCTCTATGTTTCATTTTTGATTAATTAGTGTGATTCCATTGATTATATAATCAAATTTGATTAGATTAGTTCAGTAGTGCGTTAAGAAGGCATGAAATAAAATCTTTATAGCATGGAGGTTGTTATGAAAAGCGAAAAGCTATCCACGCAAGAACTGTTGTTAATTGATGTTTTCGTATAACTAGTTCTTTCCATGTATTTACTTAAAATTCGGAATACTCTAATCCACTAATCTGTAGTTGCACAATTTGATTAAACTACAAGAAAATCTTATTTACTTTGTAATGCTAGCTTGATTGAGTTCTTTTTAATCGATCATACATTGTGTTTCTTGTTTGACAACTGCTTACTTTCATTCCATCACTGTAACGTGATTCTCCATTCTTATTGATTTCAAGGGTCGTTCGTGTGGTTTCGTGTTCGGTTTTGGTTTTGTTTGAACAATAGGCTCTATGTTTCATTTTTGATTAATTAGTTGATTCCATTGATTATTATAATCAAATTGATTAGATTAGTTCAGTAGTGCGTTAAGAGGGCATGAGAATCAAATCTTTATAGCATTGGAGGTTGTTATGAAAACGAAAAGCTATCCACGCGAGAACTGTTGTTAATTGATGTTTGGTATAACTAGTTCATTTCCCATGTATTTACTTAAAATATCGGAATACTAATCCACTAATCTGTAGTTGCACAATTTGATTAAACTACAAGAAAATCTTATTTACTTTGTCATGCTAGCTTGATTGAGTTTTTTTAATCGATCATACATTGTGTTCTTGTTTGACAACTGTTACTTCATTCCATCACTGTAACGTGATTCTCCATTCTTAATGATTTCAAGGGTCGTTCGTGTGGTTCGTGTTTGGTTTGGTTTTGTTCAAACAATAGGCTCTATGTTTCATTTTTGATTAATTAGTGTGATTCCATTGATTATTATAATCAAATTTGATTAGATTAGTTAAGTAGTGCATTAGAAGGCATGAGAATCAAATCTTTATAGCATTGGAGGTTGTTATGAAAACGCAAAAGGCTATCCACGCGAAACTATGTTGATTAATGTTGTCGTATAACTAGTTCTTTCCCATGTATTTACTTAAACTTTCATGAATACTTAATGCACTAATCTGTAGTTGCATAATATGATTAAACTAGAATAAAATATTACTTTGTCATATTAGCTTGATTGAGTTCTTTTAATCGATCATACATTGTGTTTCTTCTTTGACAACTGTTTACTTTCATTCATCACTGTAATGTGATTCTCCATCTTATGATTTCAAGGGCGTTCGTGTGGTTTCGTGTTCGGTTTGGTTTTGTTGAAAATAGGCTCTATGTTCATTTTTGATTAATTAGTGTGATTCCATTGATTATTATAATCAAATTGATTAGATTAGTTCAGTCGTGCGTTAAGAAGGCATGAGAATACAAATCATTATAGATTGGAGGTTGTTATGAAAAACGAAAAGCTATCCACGCGAGAACTGTTGTTTGATGTTTTCGTATAACTAGTCATTTCCATGTATTTACTTAAAATATCGGGAATACTCTAATCCACTAATCTGTAGTTGCACAATTGATTAAACTACAAGAAAATCTTATTTACTTTGTCATGCTAGCTTGATTGAGTTCTTTTTAATCGATCATACATTGTGTTTTGTTTGACAACTGTTTACTTTCATTCCATCACTGTAACGTGATTCTCCATTTTATTGATTTCAAGGGTCGTTCGTGTGTTTTCGTGTTCGGTTTTGGTTTTGTTCAAACAATAGGCTCTATGTTTCATTTTTGATTAATTAGTGTGATTCCATTGATTATTATAATCAAATTTGATTAGATTAGGTCAGTAGTGCGTTAAGAAGGCATGAGAATCAAATCTTTATAGCATTGGAGGTTGTTATGAAAAGCGAAAAGCTATCCACGCGAGAACTGTTGTTAATTGATGTTTTCGTATAACTAGTTCCTTTCCATGTATTTACTTAAAATTTCGTGAATACTCTAATCCACTAATCTGTAGTTGCACAATTTGATTAAACTACAAGAAAATCTTATTACTTTGTAATGCTAGCTTGATTGAGTTCTTTTTAATCGATCATACATTGTATTTCTTGTTTGACAACTGTTTACTTCTTCCATCACTGTAATGTGATTCTCCATTCGTATTGATTCAAGGGTCGTTCCTGTGTTTCGTGTTCGTTTTGGTTTTGTTCAACGATACGCTCTATGTTCATTTTTTATTAATTAGTGTGATTCCATTGATTATTATAATCAAATTTGATTAGATTAGTTCAGTCGTGCGTTAAGAGGGCATGAGAATCAAATCATTATAGCATTGGAGGTTGTTATGAAAAACGAAAAGCTATCCACGCGAGAACTGTTGTTAATTGATGTTTTCGTATAACTAGTTCATTTCCTATGTATTTACTTAAAATATCGGAAATACTCTAATCCACTAATCTGTAGTTGCACAATTTAATTAAACTACAAGAAAATCTTATTTACTTTGTCATGCTAGCTTGATTGAGTTCTTTTTAATCGATCATACATTGTGTTTCTTGTTTGACAACTGTTTACTTTCATTCCATCACTGTAACGTGATCTCCATTCTTATTGATTTCAAGGGTCGTTCGTGTGGTTTGTGTTCGGTTTTGGTTTGTTCAAACAATAGGCTATGTTTCATTTTGATTAATTAGTGTGATTCCATTGATTATTATAATCAAATTTGATTAGATTAGGTCAGTAGTGCGTTAAGAAGGCATGAGAATAAATCTTATAGCATTGGAGTTGTTATGAAAAGCGAAAAGCTATCCACGCGAGAACTGTTGTTAATGATGTTTTGTATAACTAGTTCCTTTCCCATGTATTTACTTAAATTTGTGAATACTCTAATCCACTAATCTGTAGTTGCACAATTGATTAAACTACAAGAAAATCTTATTTACTTTGTAATGCTAGCTTGATTGAGTTCTTTTTAATCGATCATACATTGTATTTCTTGTTTGACAACTGTTTACTATCTTTCCATCACTGTAATGTGATTCTCCATTGTATTGATTTCAAGGGTCGTTCCTGTGTTTTCGTGTTCCGTTTTGGGTTTGTTCAAATGATACGCTCTATGTTTCATTTTTTATTAATTAGTGTGATTCCATTGATTATTATAATCAAATTTGATTAGATTAGTTCAGTCGTGCGTTAAGAGGCATGAGAATCAAATCATTATAGCATTGGAGGTTGTTATGAAAAACGAAAAGCTATCCACGCGAGAACTGTTGTTAATTGATGTTTCGTATAACTAGTTCATTTCCTATGTATTTACTTAAAATATCGGAAATACTTAATCCACTAATCTGTAGTTGCACAATTTGATTAAACTACAAGAAAATCTTATTTACTTTGTCATGCTAGCTTGATTGAGTTCTTTTAATCGATCATACATTGTGTTTCTTGTTTGACAACTGTTACTTTCATTCCATCACTGTAACGTGATTCTCCATTCTTATTGATTTCAAGGGTCGTTGTGTGGTTCGTGTTCGGTTTGGTTTTGTTCAAACAATAGGCTCTATGTTTCATTTTTGATTAATTAGTGTGATTCCATTGATTATTATAATCAAATTTGACTAGTTTAGGTCAGTAGTGCGTTAAGAAGGCATGAGAATAAAATCTTTATAGCATTGGAGGTTGTTATGAAAAGCGAAAAGCTATCCACGCGAGAACTGTTGTTAATGATGTTTCGTATATAACTAGTTCCTTTCCCATGTATTTACTTAAAATTTCGTGAATACTCTAATCCACTAATCTGTAGTTGCACAATTTGATTAAACTACAAGAAAATCTTATTTACTTTGTAATGCTAGCTTGATTGAGTTCTTTTTAATCGATCATATTGTATTCTTGTTTGACAACTGTTTACTTTTCATCACTGTAATGTGATTCTCCATTGTATGATTTCAAGGGTCGTTCCTGTGTTCGTGTTCGTTTTGGTTTTGTTCAAATGATACGCTCTATGTTTCATTTTTATTAATTAGTGATTCCATGATTATTATAATCAAATTTGATTAGATTAGTTCAGTCGTGCGTTAAGAGGGCATGAGAATCAAATCATTATAGCATTGGAGGTTGTTATGAAAAACGAAAAGCTATCCACGGGAGAAATGTGTTAATTGATGTTTTCGTATAACTAGTTCATTTCCCATGTATTTACTTAAAATATCGGGAATACTCTAATCCACTAATCTGTAGTTGCACAATTAATTAAACTACAAGAAAATCTTATTTACTTTGTCATGCTAGCTTGATTGAGTTCTTTTTAATCGATCATACATTGTGTTTCTGTTTGACAACTGTTACTTCATTCCATCACTGTAACGTGATTCTCCATTCTTATTGATTTCAAGGGTCGTTCGTGTGGGTTCGTGTTGGTTTTGGTTTTGTTCAAACAATAGGCTCTATGTTTCATTTTGATTAATTAGTGTGATTCCATTGATTATTATAATCAAATTTGATTAGATTAGTCAGTAGTGCGTTAAGAAGGCATGAGAATAAAATCTTTATAGCATTGGAGGTTGTTATGAAAAGCGAAAAGCTATCCACGCGAGAACTGTTAATTGATGTTTTCGTATAACTAGTTCCTTTCCCATGTATTACTTAAATTTCGTGAATACTCTAATCCACTAATCTGTAGTTGCACAATTTGATTAAACTACAAGAAAATCTTATTTACTTTGTATGCTAGCTTGATTGAGTTCTTTTTAATCGATCATACATTGTATTTCTTATTGACAACTGTTTACTATCTTTCCATCACTGTAATGTGATTCTTCATTCGTATTGATTTCAAGGGTCGTTCTGTGTTTTCGTGTTCGTTTGGTTTTATTCAAATGATACGCTCTATGTTTCATTTTTTATTAATTAGTATGTGATCCATTGATTATTATAATCAAATTTGATTAGATTAGTTCAGTCGTGCGTTAAGAGGGCATGAGAATCAAATCATTATAGCATTGGAGGTTGTTATGAAAAACGAAAAGCTATCGCGAGAACTGTTGTTAATTGATGTTTTCGTATAACTAGTTCCTTTCCATGTATTTACTTAAAATATCGGGAATACTCTAATCCACTAATCTGTAGTTGCACAATTAATCAAACTACAAGAAAATCTTATGTACTTTGTCATGCTAGCTTGATTGAGTTCTTTTTAATCGATCATACATTGTGTTCTTGTTTGACAACTGTTTACTTTCATTCCATCACTGTAACGTGATTCTCCATTATTGATTTCAAGGGTCGTTGTGGTGGGTTCGTGACGGTTTTGGTTTTGTTCAAACAATAGGCTCTATGTTTCATTTTTGATTAATTAGTGTGATTCCATTGATTATTATAATCAAATTTGATTAGATTAGGTCAGTAGTGCGTTAAGAAGGCATGAGAATAAAATCTTTATAGCATTGGAGGTTGTTATGAAAAGCGAAAAGCTATCCACGCGAGAACTGTTGTTAATTGATGTTTTCGTATAACTAGTTCCTTTCCCATGTATTTACTTAAAATTTCGTGAATACTCTAATCCACTAATCTGTAGTTGCACAATTTGATTAAACTACAAGAAAATCTTATTTACTTTGTAATGCTAGCTTGATTGAGTTCTTTTTAATCGATCATACATTGTATTTCTTGTTTGACAACTGTTTACTATCTTTCCATCACTGTAATGTGATTCTCCATTCGTATTGATTTCAAGGGTCGTTCCTGTGTTTTCGTGTTCCGTTTTGGTTTTATTCAAATGATACGCTCTATGTTTCAATTTTTATTAATTAGTGTGATTCCATTGATTATTATAATCAAATTTGATTAGATTAGTTCAGTCGTGCGTTAAGAGGGCATGAGAATCAAATCATTATAGCATTGGAGGTTGTTATGAAAAACGAAAAGCTATCCACGCGAGAACTGTTGTTAATTGATGTTTTCGTATAACTAGTTCATTTCCCATGTATTTACTTAAATATCGGAATACTCTAATCCACTAATCTGTAGTTGCACAATTAATTAAACTACAAGAAAATCTTATTTACTTTGTCATGCTAGCTTCATTGAGTTCTTTTTAATCGATCATACATTGTGTTTCTTGTTTGACAATGTTTACTTTCATTCCATCACTGTAACGTGATTCTCCATTCTTATTGATTTCAAGGGTCGTTCGTGTGGTTCGTGTTCGGTTTGGTTTTGTTCAAACAATAGGCTCTATGTTTCATTTTGATTAATTAGTGTGATTCCATTGATTATTATAATCAAATTTGATTAGATTAGGTTAGTAGTGCGTTAAGAAGGCATGAGAATAAATTTTTATAGCATTGAGGTTGTTATGAAAAGCGAAAAGCTATCCACGCGAGAACTGTTGTTAATTGATATTTTCGTATAACTAGTTCCTTTCCCATGTATTTACTTAAAATTTCGTGAATACTCTAATCCACTAATCTGTAGTTGCACAATTTGATTAAACTACAAGAAAATCTTATTTACTTTGTAATGCTAGCTTGATTGAGTTCTTTTAATCGATCATACATTGTATTTCTTGTTGACAACTGTTTACTATCTTCCATCACTGTAATGTGATTCTCCATTCGTATTGATTTCAAGGGTCGTTCCTGTGTTTTCGTGTTCCGTTTTGGTTTTATTGAAATGATACGCTATGTTTCATTTTATTAATTAGTGTGATTCCATTGATTATTATAATCAAATTGATTAGATTAGTTCAGTCGTGCGTTAAGAGGGCATGAGAATCAAATCATTATAGCATTGGAGGTTGTTATGAAAAACGAAAAGCTATCCACGCGAGAACTATTGTTATTGTGTTTCGTATAACTAGTTCATTTCCCATGTATTACTTAAAATATCGGGAATACTCTAATCCACTAATCTGTAGTTGCACAATTTATTAAACTACAAGAAAATCTTATTTACTTGTCATGCTAGCTTGATTGAGTTCTTTTTAATCGATCATACATTGTGTTTCTTGTTTGACAACTGTTTACTTTCATTCCATCACTGTAATGTGATTCTCCATTCTTATTGATTTCAAGGGTCGTTCGTGGTTTCGTGTTTGGTTTGGTTTTGTTCAAACAATAGGCTCTATGTTTCATTTTTGATTAATTAGTGTGATTCCATTGATTATTATAATCAAATTTGATTAGATTAGTTCAGTAGTGCGTTAAGAAGGCATGAAAATAAAATCTTTATAGCATTGGAGGTTGTTATGAAAAGCGAAAAGCTATCCACGCGAGAACTGTTGTTAATTGATATTTTCGTATAACTAGTTCCTTTCCCATGTATTTACTTAAAATTTCGTGAATACTCTAATCCACTAATCTGTAGTTGCACAATTTGATTAAACTACAAGAAAATCTTATTTACTTTGTAATGCTAGCTTGATTGAGTTCTTTTTAATCGATCATACATTGTATTTCTTGTTTGACAACTGTTTACTATCTTTCCATCACTGTAATGTGATTCTCCATTCGTTTGATTTCAAGGGTCGTCCTGTGTTTTCGTGTTCCGTTTTGGTTTTATTCAAATGATACGCTCTATGTTTCATTTTTTTAATTAGTGTGATTCCATTGATTATTATAATCAAATTTGATTAGATTAGTTCAGTCGTGCGTTAAGAGGGCATGAGAATCAAATCATTATAGCATTGGAGGTTGTTATGAAAAACGAAAAGCTATCCACGCGAGAACTGTTGTTAATTGATGTTTTCGTATAACTAGTTCATTTCCCATGTATTTACTTAAAATATCGGGAATACTCTAATCCACTAATCTGTAGTTGCACAATTTAATTAAACTACAAGAAAATCTTATTTACTTTGTCATGCTAGCTTGATTGAGTTCTTTTTAATCGATCATACATTGTGTTTCTTGTTTGACAACTGTTTACTTTCATTCCATCACTGTAACGTGATTCTCCATTCTTATTGATTTCAAGGGTCGTTCGTGTGGTTTCGTGTTCGGTTTTGGTTTTGTTCAAACAATAGGCTCTATGTTTCATTTTTGATTAATTAGTGTGATTCCATTGATTATTATAATCAAATTTGATTAGATTAGGTCAGTAGTGCGTTATGAAGGCATGAGAATAAAATCTTTATAGCATTGGAGGTTGTTATGAAAAGCGAAAAGCTATCCACGCGAGAACTGTTGTTAATTGATGTTTTCGTATAACTAGTTCCTTTCCCATGTATTTACTTAAAATTTCGTGAATACTCTAATCCACTAATCTGTAGTTGCACAATTTGATTAAACTACAAGAAATCTTATTTACTTTGTATGCTAGCTTGATTGAGTTCTTTTTAATCGATCATACATTGTATTTCTTGTTTGACAACTGTTTACTATCTTTCCATCACTGTAATGTGATTCTCCATTCGTATTGATTTCAAGGGTCGTTCCTGTGTTTTCGTGTTCCGTTTTGGTTTATTCAAATGATACGCTCTATGTTTCATTTTTTATTAATTAGGTGATTCCATTGATTATTATAATCAAATTTGATTAGATTAGTTCAGCCGTGCGTTAAGAGGGCATGAGAATCAAATCATTATAGCATTGGAGGTTGTTATGAAAAACGAAAAGCTATCCACGCGAGAACTATTGTTAATTGATGTTTTCGTATAACTAGTTCATTTCCCACGTATTTACTTAAAATATCGGGAATACTCTAATCCACTAATCTGTAGTTGCACAATTTATTAAACTACAAGAAATCTTATTTACTTTGTCATGCTAGCTTGATTGAGTTCTTTTAATCGATCATACATTGTGTTTTCTTGTTTGACAACTGTTTACTTTTATTCCATCACTGTAATGTGATTCTCCATTCTTATTGATTTCAAGGGTCGTTCGTGTGGTTTCGTGTTTGGTTTGGTTTTGTTCAAACAATAGGCTCTATGTTTCATTTTTGATTATTAGTGTGATTCCATTGATTATTATAATCAAATTTGATTAGATTAGTTCAGTAGTGCGTTAAGAAGGCATGAAATAAAATCTTTATAGCATTGGAGGTTGTTATGAAAAGTAAAGGCTATCCACGCGAGAACTATTGTTGATTATTGTCGTATAACTAGTTCCTTTCCCATGTATTTTACTTAAACATTCATGAATACTTTAATGCACTAATCTGTAGTTGCATAATATGATTAAACTAGAATAAATCTTATTTACTTTGTCATATTAACTTGATTGAGTTCTTTTTAATCGATTCATACATTGTTTTCTTCTTTGACAACTGTTTACTTTCATTCATCACTGCATGTGATTCTCCATACTTATTGATTTCAAGGGCCGTTCGTGTGGTTTCGTGTTCGGTTTGGTTTTGTTTGAACAATAGGCTCTATGTTTCATTTTTGATTAATTAGTATGATTTCATTGATTGATTATTATAATCAAATTTGATTAGATTAGTTCACTAGTGCGTTAAGAAGGCATGAGAATCAAATCTTATAGCATTTGAGGTTGTTATGAAAAGCGAAAAGCTATCCACGCAGAACTGTTGTTAATTGATGTTTTCGTATAACTAGTTCCTTTCCCATGTATTTACTTAAAATTCGTAAATACTCTAATCCACTAATCTGTAGTTGCACAATTTGATTAAACTACAAGAAATCTTATTTACTTTGTCATGCTAGCTTGATTGAGTTCTTTTTAATCGATCATACATTGTGTTTCTTGTTTGACAACTGTTTACTTTCATTCCATCACTGTAACGTGATTCTCCATTCTTATTGATTTCAAGGGTCGTTCGTGTGGTTTCGTGTTCGTTTTTGGCTTTTTTCAAACAATAGGCTCTATGTTTCATTTTTGATTAATTAGTGTGATTCCATTGATTATTATAATCAAATTTGATTAGATTAGTTCAATTAGTGCCTTAGAAGGCATGAGAATCAAATCTTTATAGCATTGGAGGTTGTTATGAAAAGCAAAAGGCTATCCACGCGAGAACTATTGTTGATTAATGTTGTCGTATAACTAGTTCCTTTCTCATGTATTTTACTTAAACTTTCATGAATACTTTAATGCACTAATCTGTAGTTGCATAATTGATTAAACTAGAATAAATCTTATTTACTTTGTCATATTAACTTGATTGAGTTCTTTTTAATCGATCATACATTGTGTTTCTTCTTTGACAACTGTTTACTTTCATTTCATCACCAATGTGATTCTCCATACTTATTGATTTCAAGGCCGTTCGTGTGGTTTCGTGTTCGGTTTTGGTTTTGTTTGAACAATAGGCTTTATGTTTCATTTTTGATTAATTAGTATGATTCCATTGATTATTATAATCAAATTTGATTAGATTAGTTCACTAGTGCGTTAAGAAGGCATGAGAATCAAATCTTTATAGCATTGGAGGTTGTTGTTATGAAAGCGAAAGCTATCACGCTATAACTATTGAGGACTAATGTTGTAGTATAACTAATTTCTTTCCCATGTATTTACTTAACTTTCATGAATACTCTAATCCACTAATATGTAGTTGCACAATTTGATTAAACTACAAGAAAATCTTATTTACTTTGTCATGCTAGCTTGATTGAGTTCTTTTAAATCGATCATACATTGTGTTTCTTGTTGACAACTGTTTACTTTCATTCCATCACTGTAACGTGATTCTCCATTCTTTTTGATTTCAAGGGTCGTTCGTGTGTTTCGTGTTCGTTTTTGGTTTTGTTCAAACAATAGGCTCTATGTTTCATTTTTGATTAATTAGTGTGATTCCATTGATTATTATAATCAAATTTGATTAGATTAGTTCAGTAGTACGTTAAGAAGGCATGAAATAAAATCTTTATAGCATTGGAGGTTGTTATGAAAAGCGAAAAGCTATCACGCAGAACTGTTGTTAATTGATGTTTTCGTATAACTAGTTCCTTTCCCATGTATTTACTTAAAATTTAGTGATACTCTAATCCTAATCTGTAGTTGCACAATTTGATTAAACTACAAGAAAATCTTATTTACTTTGTAATGCTAGCTTGATTGAGTTCTTTTTAATCGATCATACATTGTGTTACTTGTTTGACAACTGCTTACTTTCATTCCATCACTGTAACGTGATTCTCCTTTCTTATTGATTTCAAGGGTCGTTCGTGTGTTTTCTTGTTCGTTTTGGTTTTGTTCAAACAATAGGCTCTATGTTTCATTTTTGATTAATTAGTGTGATTCCATTGATTATTATAATCAATTTGATTAGATTAGTTAACTAGTGCATTAAGAAGGCATGAGAATCAAATCTTTATAGCATTGGAGTTTGTTATGAAAAGCAAAGGCTATCCACGCGAGAACTATTGTTGATTAATTTGTCGTATAACTAGTTCCTTTCCTCATGTATTTTACATAAACTTTCATGAATACTTTAATGCACTAATCTGTAGTTGCATAATATGATTAAACTAGAATAAAATCTTATTTACTTTGTCATATTAACTTGATTGAGTTCTTTTTAATCGATCATACATTGTGTTTCTTCTTGACAACTGTTTACTTTCATTCATCACTGCAATGTGATTCTCCATACTTATTGATTTCAAGACCGTTCGTGTGGTTTCGTGTTCGGTTTTGGTTTTGTTTGAACAATAGGCTCTATGTTTCATTTTTGATTAATTAGTATGATTCCATTGATTATTATAATCAAATTTGATTAGATTAGTTCACTAGTGCGTTAAGAAGGCATGAGAATCAAATCTTTATAGCATTGGAGGTTGTTATGAAAGCGAAAAGCTATCACGCTAGAACTATTGAGATTAATGTTGTAGTATAACTAATTTCTTTCCCATGTATTACTTAAACTTTCGTGAATACTCTAATCCACTAATCTGTAGTTGCACAATTTGATTAAACTACAAGAAAATCTTATTTACTTTGTCATGCTAGCTTGATTGAGTTCTTTTTAATCGATCATACATTGTGTTTCTTGTTTGACAACTGTTTACTTTCATTCCATCACTGTAACGTGATTCTCCATTCTTTTTGATTTCAAGGGTCGTTCGTGTGGTTTCGTGTTCGGTTTTGGTTTTGTCAAACAATGCGGCTCTATGTTTCATTTTTGATTAGTGTGATTCCATTGATTATTATAATCAAATTTGATTAGATTAGTTCAGTAGTGCGTAAAAGGCATGAAATAAAATCTTTATAGCATTGGGGTTGTTATGAAAAGCGAAAAGCTATCCACGCAAGAACTGTTGTTAATTGATGTTTTCGTATAACTAGTTCCTTTCCCATGTATTTACTTAAAATTTAGTGAATACTCTAATCCACTATCTGTAGTTGCACAATTTGATTAAACTACAAGAAATCTTATTTACTTTGTAATGCTAGCTTGATTGAGTTCTTTTTAATCGATCATACATTGTGTTTCTTGTTTGACAACTGTTTACTTTCATTCCATCACTGTAACGTGATTCTCCATTCTTATTGATTTCAAGGGTCGTTCGTGTGTTTTCGTGTTCGGTTTGGTTTTGTTCAAACAATAGGCTCTATGTTTCATTTTTGATTAATTAGTGTGATTCCATTGATTATTATAATCAAATTTGATTAGATTAGTTCAGTAGTGCGTTAAGAAGGCATGAGAATCAAATCTTTATAGCATTGGAGGTTGTTATGAAAAGCAAAAGCTATCCACGCGAGAACTGTTGTTGATTAATGTTGTCGTATAACTAGTTCCTTTCCCATGTTTTACTTAAACTTTCGTGAATACTCTAATCCACTAATCTGTAGTTGCACATATTGATTAAACAACAAGAAAATCTTATTTACTTTGTCATATTAGCTTGATTGAGTTCTTTTTAATCGATCATACATTGTGTTTCTTTCTTGACAACTGTTTACTTTCATTTCATCACTGTAATGTGATTCTCCATTCTTATTGATTTCAAGGGCCGTTCATGTGTTTCGTGTTTCGGTTTTGGTTTTGTTCAAACAATAGGCTCTATGTTTCATTTTTGATTAATTAGTGTGATTCCATTGATTATTATAATCAAATTTGATTAGATTAGTTCACTAGTGCGTTAAGAAGGCATGAGAATCAAATCTTTATAGCATTGGAGGTTGTTATGAAAAGCGAAAAGCTATCACGCGAGAACTATTGTTAATTATGTTGTAGTATAACTAGTTTCTTTCCCATGTATTTACTTAAACTTTCGTGAATACTCTAATCCACTAATCTGTAGTTGCACAATTCGATTAAACTACAAGAAAATCTTATTTACTTTGTCATGTTAGCTTGATTGAGTTATTTTTAATCGATCATACATTGTGTTTCATTTTGACAACTGTTTACTATTCCATCACTGTAATGTGATTCTCCATCTTATTGATTTCAAGGGTCGTTCGTGTGTTTCGTGTTCGGTTTTGGTTTTGTTTGAACAATAGGCTCTATGTTTCATTTTTGATTAATTAGTGTGATTCCATGATTATTATAATCAAATTTGATTAGATTAGTTCATAGTGCGTTAAGAAGGGCATGAGAATCAAAACTTTATAGCATTGGAGATGTTATGAAAAGCGAAAGGTTATCAAGCGAGAACTATTGTTGATTAATGTTTCGTATAACTATTTTCTTTCCATGTATTTACTTAAACTTTCGTGAATACTCTAATCCACTAATATGTAGTTGCACAATTTGATTAAACTACAAGAAAATCTTATTTACTTTGTCATGCTAGCTTGATTGAGTTCTTTTTAATCGATCATACATTGTGTTTCTTGTTTGACAACTATTTACTTTCATTCCATCACTGTAACGTGATTCTCCATTCTTATTGATTTCAAGGTCGTTCGTGTGGTTTCGTGTTCGGTTTGGTTTTGTTCAAACAATAGCTCTATGTTTTTCATTTTTGATTAATTAGTGATTCCCATTGATTATTATAATCAAATTTGATTAGATTAGTTCAGTAGTGTGTTAAGAAGGCATGAAAATAAAATCTTTATAGCATTGGGGTTGTTATGAAAAGCGAAAAGCTATCCACGCGAGAACTGTTGTTTTGATGTTTTTCGTATAACTAGTTCATTTCCCATGTATTTACTTAAATTTCGTGAATACTCTAATCCACTAATCTGTAGTTGCATAATTTGATTAACTACAAGAAAATCTTATTTACTTTGTATGTTAGCTTGATTGTGTTCTTTTTAATCGATCATACATTGTGTTTCTTGTTTGACAACTGTTTACTTTCATTCATCACTGTAACGTGATTCTCCATTCTTATTGATTTCAAGGGTCGTTCGTGTGGTTTCATGTTCGTTTTGGTTTTGTTCAACAAATGGCTCTATGTTTATTTTTGATTAATTAGTGTGATTCCATTGATTATTATAATCAAATTTGATTAGATTAGTTCACTAGTGCGTTAAGAAGGCATGAGAATCAAATCTTTATAGCTTGGAGTTTGTTAAAAAAGCAAAAGGCTATCACACGAGAACTATTGTTGATTAATGTTGTCGTATAACTAGTTCCTTTCCCTTATTTTTCTTAAACTTTCATGAATACTTTAATACACTAATCTGTAGTTGCATAATATGATTAAACTAGAAGAAATCTTATTTACTTTGTCATATTAACTTGATTGAGTTCTTTTTAATCTATCATACATTGTGTTTCTTCTTTGACAACTGTTTACTTTCATTCCATCATTGTATGTGATTCTCCATACTTATTGATTTCACGGTCGTTCGTGTGGTTTCGTGTTTCGGTTTTGGTTTTGTTTGAACAGGCTCTATGTTTTATTTTTGATTAATTAGCGTTATTCCATTGATTATTATAATCAAATTTGATTAGATTAGTTCACTAGTGCGTTAAGAAGGCATGAGAATCAAATCGTTATAGCATTGGAGGTTGTTATAAAAAGCGAAAACTATCACGCGAGAACAATTGTTGATTAATGTTGTCGTATAACTAATTTCTTTCCCATGTATTTACTTAACTTTCGTGAATACTCTATCCACTAATATGTAGTTGCAATTTGATTAACTACAAGAAAATCTTATTTACTTTGTCATGTTAGCTTGATTGAGTTCTTTTTAATCGATCATACATTGTGTTTCTTGTTTGACAACTGTTTACTTTCATTCCATCACCGTAATGTGATTCTCCATTCTTATTGATTTCAAGGGTCGTTCGTGTGTTTTCGTGTTTAGTTTTTGGTTTGTTCAAACAATAGTTCTATTGTCCCATTTTTTATTAATTAGGTGTATTCCATTGATTATTATAATCAAATTTGATTAGATTAGTTCAGTAGTGCGTTAAGAAGGCATGAGAATCAAATCTTTATAGCATTGGAGGTTGTTATGAAAACGAAAAGCTATCCACGGAGAACTGTTGTTAATTGATGTTTTCGTATAACTAGTTTCTTTCCCATGTATTTACTTAACGTTCGTGAATACTCTAATCCACTAATCTGTAGTTTGCACAATCGATTAAACTACAAGAAAATCATATTTACTTTGTCATGTTAGCTTGATTGAGTTATATTTAATCGATCATATGTTGTGTTTCTTGTTTGATAACTGTTTACTTTCATTCCATCACTGTAATATGATTCTCCATTCTTATTGATTTCAAGGGTCGTTCACGTGGTTTCGTGTTCGTTTTGGTTTTGTTCAAACTATAGGCTCTATGTTTCATTTTTGATTAATTAGTGTGATTCCATTGATTATTATAATCAAATTTGATTAGATTAGTTACTAGTGCGTTAAGAAGGCATGAAAATCAATCTTTATAGCATTGGAGGTTGTTATGAAAAGCAAAAGCTATCCATGCGAGAACTATTGTTGATTAATGTTGTCGTATAACTAGTTCATTTCCCATTATTTTACTTAAACTTTCATGATACTTTAATGCACTAATCTGTAGTTGCATAATATGATTAAACTAGAAGAAATCTTATTTACTTTGTCATATTAACTTGATTGAGTTTCTTTTTAATCGATCATACATTGTGTTTCTTCTTTGACAACTGTTTACTTTCATTCCATCACTGTAATGTGATTCTCCATACTTATTGATTTCAAGGGTCGTTCGTGTGTTTCTTGTTCGGTTTTGGTTTGTTTGAACAATAGTCTCTATGTTTATTTTTATTAATTAGTGTTATTCCATTGATTATTATAATCAATTTGATTAGATCAGTTCACTAGTGCGTTAAAAGGCATGAGAATCAAATCTTTATAGCATTGGAGGTTGTTATGAAAAGCAAAAGCTATCCTGCGAGAACTATTGTTGATTAATGTTGTTGTATAACAGTTCCTTTCCCTGTATTTTACTTAAATTTTCATGAATACTTTAATGCACTAATCTGTAGTTGCATAATATGATTCAACAGAAGAAAATCTTATTTACTTTGTCATATTAACTTGATTGAGTTCTTTTTAATCGATCATACATTGTGTTTCTTCTTTGACAACTGTTTACTTTCATTCCATCACTGTAATGTGATTCTCCATACTTATTGATTTCAAGGGCCGTTCGTGTGGTTTCGTGTTCGGTTTTGGTGTTTTGTTGACAACTAGGCTCTATGTTTTATTTTTGATTAATTAGTGTGATTCCATTGATTATTATAATCAAATTTGATTAGATTGGTTCACTAGTGCGTTAAGAAGGCATGAGAATCAAATCTTTATAGCATTGGAGGTTGTTATGAAAGCAAGCTATCAACGCGAGAACTATTAATGATTATGTTGTAGTATAACTAATTTCTTTCCCATGTATTTACTTAAACTTTCGTGAATACTCTAATCCACTAATATGTAGTTGCACATTCGATTAACTACGAGAATCATATTTACTTTGTCATGTTAGCTTGATTGAGTTTTTTTTAATCCATCATACGTTGTGTTTCTTTTTTGATAACTGTTTACTTTTATCCATCACTGTAATGTGATTCTCCATTCTTATTGATTTCAAGGGTCGTTCGTGTGATTTCGTGTTCGGTTTTGGTTTTGTTTAAACTATAGGCTCTATGTTTAATTTTTGACTAATTAGTATGATTCCATTGATTATTATAATCAAATTTGATTAAATTAGTTTTGTAGTGTGTTAAGAAGGCATGAGATCAAATCTTTATAGCATTGGAGGTTGTTATTAAAACCGAAAAGCTATCACGCGAGAACTATTGTTTATTAATGTTGTAGTATAACTAGTTTTCTTCCCATGTATTTTCTTAAACTTTCGTGATACTCGAATCCACTAATATGTAGTTGCATATTTGATTAAACTACAAGAAAATCTTATTTAATTTGTCATGTTAGCTTGATTGAGTTATTTTTAATCGATCATACGTTGTGTTTCTTGTTTGACAACTGTTTACTTTTATTCCTCACTGTTATGTGATCTCCATTCTTATTGATTTCAAGGGTCGTTCGTGTGTTTCGTGTTCTGTTTTGGTTTGTTTAAATATAGGCTCTATGTTTAATTTTTGAATAATTAGTGTGATTCCATATATTATAATCAAATTTGATTAGATCAGTTCAGTAGTTGTGTTAGAAGGCATGAGAATCAAATCTTTATAGCATTGGAGGTTGTTTTGAAAGCGAAAAGCTATCCACGGCAAGAACTATTGTTGTTTAATGTTGTCGTATAACTATTCGTTTCCTATGTATTTACTTAAACTTTCGTGAATACTTTATACCCAATCTGTAGTTGCACAATTTGATTAAACTACAAGAAATCTTATTTACTTTGTCATGCTAGCTTGATTGAGTTCTTTTTATCGATCATACATTGTGTTTCTGTTTGACAACTTTTTACTTTCATTCCATCACTGTAACGTGATTCTCCATTTTATTGATTCAAAGGTCGTTCGTGTGGTTTTGTGTTCGGTTTTGGTTTTGTTCAAACAATAGGCTCTATGTTTCATTTTTTTTATTATTAGTGTGATTCCATTGATTATTATATCAAATTTGATAAGATTAGTTCACTAGTGCGTTAAGAAGGCATGAGAATCAAATTTATAGCATTGGAGGTTGTTATGAAAAGCAAAAGCTATCCACGCGAGAACTATTGTTGATTAATGTTTGTCGTATAACTAGTTCCTTTCCCATGTATTTTACTTAAACTTTCAGGAATACTTTAATGCACTAATCTGTAGTTGCACAATATGATTAAACTTGAAGAAAATCTTATTTACTTCTCATATTAACTTGATTGAGTTCTTTTTATCGATCATACATTGTGTTTCTTCTTTGACAACTGTTTACTTTCATTCCATCACTGTAATGTGATTCTCCATACTTATTGATTTCAAGGGTCTTCGTGTGTTTTCGTGTTCGGTTTTGGTTTTGTTTGAACAATAGGCTCTATTTTTATTTTATTAATTAGTGTGATTCCATTGATTATTATAATCATTTGATTAGATTAGTTCACTAGTGCGTTAAGAAGGCATGAGAATCAAATCTTTATAGCATTGGAGGTTGTTATGAAAAGCGAAAGCTATCACGCGAGAACTATTGTTGACTAATGTTGTAGTATAACTAATTTCTTTCCCATGTATTTACTTAAACTTTCGTGAATACTCTAATCCACTAATCTGTAGTTGCACAATTCGATTAACTACAAGACAATCTTATTTACTTTGTCATGTTAGCTTGATTGAGTATTTTTAATCGATCATACATTTGTGATCTGTCTGACAACTGTTTACTTTCATTCCCTCACTGTAATGTGATTTTCCATACTTATTGATTTCAAGGGTCGTTCGTGGGTTTCGTGTTCGGTTGGGTTTTGTTTGAACAATAGGCTCTATTTTTCATTTTTGATTAATTAGTGTGATTCCATTGATTATTATAATCAAATTTGATTAGATTAGTTCACTAGTGCGTTAAGAAGGCATGAGAATCAAATCTTTATAGCATTGGAGGTTGTTATAAAAGCGAAAAGCTATCACGCGAGAACTATTGTGGACTAATGTTGTAGTATAACTAATTTCTTTCCCATGTATTTACTTAAACTTTCGTGAATACTCTAATCC